>OX451399.1:7200875-7238124 GCA_949629135.1 Eremobia ochroleuca
AAAACAGACATTTAATTTTTTTTTTAATTTAATAATTAAAAATTGTATTAGCCAGGTCAACTAGGCTTAAACGCATCTAATTATTATTTAAATGCCGAACAGATTCAAGCCACTTCTAGCATCGCTGTCACACAATAAACAATACTATATTTACCTTGATAGTACATTTCCCTCGCAGCACAGGCCTAGCTGCGTCTTCGTACAAAAGCAGTCTTAAGTTCTGTGAGCCCTCCAGGTCTAAAGTGAAGCTCTCGTTCCACCGCGGCTGTGCGCTGCGACACACGAGCTTCGACTTCGCCTTGCGGAAGTAGTGCCCGTACGAGTCGACCTCCACCACAATGTAGTAATCTGCAATGAAACAGTTTATTCGTTGGTTTTATAAGGTACTGGAAAAGGGCGGGATTCGGCCCCTTTTTCGGGTGTACACTGCTGGGACACGGGTCTCCTCCCTGTGAGAGGCCGTAAACTACCACGCGGGCCCAGTGCGGGTTGGTAGTTGTCACATGTCTTCGAATTTTTGGATCTAGGACGTGCCGGTTTCCTCACGATGTTTTCCTTCACCGTTTTGAGAGCAGTGGTGATGATATAATTTACACAAAGTAAAACGCCTGACTGGGTTCTAACCTACGACCTACAACTCGTAAGTCGCGGCCGTGACCACTAGGCCACCACTGCTCCTCTAGTAATGCTAATACTTGCACTTAAATGTACGTCGGATGCACCCCAGGCCTTGGGCACAGTCTCGCTGGTTTGCTGGGTGGCGTATTTTCACCACGTCATGGGCTATTCTCAATTCGCAAAACTCAAAAAAACTCAGAATGTATAGTCACCAAAAGAGATAAGTAACCAGGTCGTCGGACATAGTTGAAGTTTAGTAAGAAACCGATAAATGTTTTTGAATAAAATTTAACTTGATATATGAACTATTTGTTTTCTATTAATTAAATTCAATTTAATTCGAAAACCTCTATCGGTTTCTTACTAAACTTCAACTATGTCCGACGACCCTGGTTACTTATCTCCTTTGGTGACCGTACCTGTAAATGGTTTAATTAAATTAAACGTAATTTAATGAAACCATTTACAGGTACATACTTTTGAATTGTCAAGGACTTGGCCAGTCAGAAACATGAGACTATTTGCCCATTACAAAGCGTAAATTTTTGCTATGGAAAAGAACGTGTTAGAAACTCCATGGCTTTTTGTTAAATTCGAAATATTGTCACTAAATATTGGCTAGATCACCCATATTATGGGCGACGTGTTTCACTCGTACTTACCGGCGGCAGTATCGAGCGGCGCGGTCATGCCGCCGACGTGCAGCTGCAGGTCGCCCAGCAGCAGCGAGTCGTCGCGGCCGCTGCGCAGCAGGTACGAGCCCATGTCCGTCTGCAGGTAGCTGCGGCACGCCGTCACCCACGCCTGCAGCTCCAGCATCGAGATCGAACTCGAACCCGCCGGGGGGGCTGATGATGCCTGGCAAATTTTGCAGAAGATCGCTTCGAGTAATTTGTAACTTAAATAAAAAAAAATAATCAAGAAAAAATCTTGCTTGATTGAGTGCTGAGTTTAACAGAGTCAAATAGATTGGTAACTGGGTCAGTAATATCAAGATTTTCAATTCAGTCATACATGTGTATAATGTACTCTTTATTTTGGTCTACACTTATTCGCAAATGATATGTCAGATACATATCGCGCTAAATCAGGCCCACAGCGTCATAAAAATATTCTGCAACAGAACACCAACCTGCAACGCATGTATAGAGTCGATCCACTGCGTGCGCTCATACTCTGAACTCAAGAAGAAAATATGTTGCCTCTGTAGCGCAGTGGACGAGCCCGGCGCGCGCGCTCCCACACGGAACACGAGGTTGGGCGACGCTAGAACTAACTGAGCTTCGAGTTCCGCCAGTTTCTTGCGTTGCTTCTCTGCTGCGCCGCGACCGCCGATACGCATTTTCTGTAGGGGATAGAATACAATAACAGTAAAAATGACTGATTATTAAATTCAAGGAAAATGTTTAAACTCAGCATTTATTGCATATCGACCGACTGAACGGGGTGCGTTTACAAACATTTAAAACTCACATACACAAACAGCCAGGCCCGGAACAACTACTTGTAGGTCATACAAATATTTGTTTCGTGCGGGAATAGAACCCACGACACGAAGCGTAGCAATCAAACGCTTAACCACCGCGCCAACCGTGCCGCCGATTATGTTTTAAATGTAATTTTAAAGTACTCCTTAAATTTCATACAGTAAATTTTTCATATTCATATTCATAATCTTTATTGTGGATCATAGGTAGTTTACAGTTGTATTAGTTAAAACAAATATGAGCAGCTATGTCCCGCCGCTTAGGCATACAATAAATTAAATTTATTTTATCATTTTCAACACCTTATATTGATGGGTATTGCATATCCGGAAAGCATATAAACTAAACCTTATCATCAGTAGCGGCTCGTTCCTCAGCGAGTATCTGGTCGCGCACGGTGGAGGCCTGCGACTTGAGCGCCACGATGTTGGCGGGCGACGTCTCGCGCGCGTCGCCCGCGCCCACGCTCTCGTCCTCTACCACCACGATGTCCGGCAGAGGGATGAACCATTTCAACTCGAACGTGAACTTGTCGCGCCCAGATGCCTGTGCCAGTATTCAAAACACATAATAATAATCAAAAAGCCTTAATTTATTAAAAATACACGGAGTAGTACACAAATGGAGTGTTAACCGCGGGGGCAACTGGCATTCGAACGTCCGAAGCGCTGGATTACAAATACTAATAGAATCACTGCACGCGTTGGCTGACACTTCATCCGATTACTACTCTGTGTAAAAAACGTACAAACTCGTATTACCGTAGTTACCTTATACTTGGCACAGGCAATAACGTCGTTGAAGAGGAAGAGATGCCTTAGTTTTCTGTGTCCATCTGAGAGTTCCACGATGAATGAATTCTTAACAAGTCTTCTTTGAGCGCGGTCAGCATTCTACAGAGATGTAAAAATTATTGACATACAAACTTTAATTCATATTATTATTTATATGCTCTTAATTATACTTACAGGAAACATGGATTTTGTTTGTATAATATTGAACTCGTCTAGGAAATGCTGTGTCATGTTCAGTGCTTCCGTCAACATAGCGTGATCGGGATGACTGGCTGGAGTATATTTTATAAGATCCTGAAAAATAAATGACGTACAGTTTCCAATGAAACATTTGTCACTAGATTAACATTTCACGTAGACAGAGTTAGCAAACTGTGGAGTAAGCAAAACCGATAAAACTGCGGGACCTTAAAGCAATCGTTTAAAGAACTCTTTTTTTCAATAGTAAATAGACTAACATGCAGGACTAGGGCGTTCTTCTGGACCCTCGCGACGGGTTTGTGCAGCAGGTCGTCGAGCGACATGGGCTGTCCGTGGCACGCGATCTGCCGCGTGAGGTGCGCGAAGCTCTGCGACGTCGAACAGCGGCGTCGCACCGCGTCCGTGGCGCGCCCGTAGTTGTGTAGGAACGCGCCGTAGATGTTTATGTTCTCAGCCTAAAACACAACAAACATACGGAAAAAAAACTATTATTTTTATAGTGCTCATTAAAGATATTTATGTATAGTCACAGTATAGCTACTGTGTGCCCGATGTGTTATATAATTACCCCTGGGTAGCCCCAGGGGTAATTATACAGTGTGTCCGGACATGGACTAGCGATATTCTAAATACTTAAATATAAGCTATTTTAAAGTACAATTACACTATAGGCTTAGGTCCAATATACTTCCCCGCTATGTGGCAGCCATTTTGTTTTTTTTGTTGAAGTATGCTCTATGCGAGTACAAAAAAAATCATATATCTCAAAGTTTTAGTCATACTGAGATAAAAATAGGCTTATTCGAAAGGCAATAATATTGTCTACCGTCTGCACTACAAAGCAATATGTTCACAATTCCATAACTTTTGAAAAAAAATGTGAAAGTCGAAAAAAAAAACAAAAAATTATGCAATTCAACCAATAATTGTTAATTACTACAAAAACAACCCCGAGAGCTTTTTTATTTTTTATACTAGATCGACAGTTTTTGAGCTAAGCTACAATACAACATAAAATTCACAACTGTATGTCTAATACTTTAAGAGTTATTGTTGTATGAACATAGCGTATGCGCAAGCACAAAAGGCCTTTGTCGGAACCCTAAACAGGAAATCATTAAAAAAACATAACATTCATATTGAATTTTATTTAATGTTTTTTCCAATATTAAATGAAGATTAAAATATCTAAAGCAGTTGCTCAAAGTGGCCACCTCCAGCTTGTAGACACACTACGGCTCTCTGTGCCACCTGGGTTGATGAGCGCCTAATTAAATCCAAATCGGATCTAATTTCTTCGGCGGCTGCCATAATTTTTGCGACGAGTTCTTCCCTGGTATTTGGAACTGTAGCGTATACTTTTTGTTTCATATGACCCCACAAAAAATAATCCAAGGGTGTCAAATCGGGTGAGCGAGGCGGCCACGCTACTACACCACCACGACCGATCCACGGCTGTAGATTATTATTTAAATATTCTCTCACTGCTCGAGAAAAATGCGCGGGTGCACCATCGAGCTGGAACCACATACGCCGACGGTATGATAGAGGTAGGTCCATGAGGCTGTCCGCAAACTGTGTCTGTAAGAATTCTAAAAATCTAGCGCCGTTTAATGTAGGTGGCAATTCCAATGGCCCTATCAGCCTATCGTTGATTATGCCGGCCCACACATTTACTGAGAATTCATGTTGAAATGAGCTTGGGCGCACCGCCCTTGGATTTGCGGAGCACCAGAGATGGTCGTTTCTGTGGTTTGTAATCCCAGCTCTTGTAAATTTGGCTTCATCAGTCCACAGTATTCTTTGTAAAAAATTACGGTTCTGTCTCAAATTTCTATTTATCCACGAACAAAACACAGATCTCGCAGCAAAATCTGGTTCGATCACGTCTTGAACCCGTCGAAAATGATAAGGGTGTAACCCTTCTCTTTTCAAAATTCTCCATACATGCCACTTAGACATTCGAAGTTGCACTGAAATCCGTCTAACGCTTAGTCTAGGATCATTGGTTATTAGTCTAAGCACTTCTTCTTCATCTTCGGGCGATACCAAGCGATTGCGTTCATTAACAGCTCTTTGAATACCTCTTTCCGCTAATCTTGAATGCACGTCGATAAAAGTTTGGCGACTCGGTGTAGGCCTGTTAGGGTACCTTCGTCGATATTCTTGTACAGCCAAATTTGCACTTCCATTGCAAAAGCCATACACAAAGTGTATGTCAGCAATATGTTGCGATGAATATTGACGCTGTGCCATACTTTATCACACTTTTAAATACAAAACACTAACGCAGCACGTAAACAGCACGGACGGTAAGTGAAAGTAGCGATAGCGATCACAACGCAGGGCGAGGGACAACTAAACTAACCCAACTAATAATTTGTCCTTAAAACTGATTTTGTTTCAGGTAGTGGACTAATACGTTCTATCTTGCTTACTCACGGTAGTAACGAACAGTATTTCTCGCCTGCTCTCAGATGGAATACAGTGAATGCCATAAATGACACTCTGGCGGTTAACAAAGACGTTTTGTGCTTGCGCATACGCTATGTTCAAACAACAATAACTCTTAAAGTATTAAACATACAGTTGTGAATTTTATGTTGCATTGTAGCGTAGCTCAAAAACTGTCGATCTAGTATAAAAAATAAAAAAGTTCTCGGGGTTGTTTTTGTAGTAATTAACCATTATTGGTTGAATTGCATAATTTTTTGATTTTTTTTTCGACTTTCACATTTTTTTTCAAAACTTATGGAATTGTGAACACATTGCTTTGTAATGCAGACGGTAGACAATATTATTGCCTTCCGAATAAGCCTATTTTTATCTCAGTATGACTAAAACTTTGAGATATATGATTTTTTTTGTACTCGCATAGAGCATATTTCAACAAAAAAAACAAAATGGCTGCCACATAGCGGGGAAGTGTATTGGACCCAAGCCTATAGTGTAATAGTACTTTAAAATAGCTTATATTTAAGTATTTAGAATATCGCTAGTCCATGTCCGGACACACTGTATAACACATCGGGCTTTAGAAGAGTCTCAACGAAATAGATATTTTTCCGAGACTCAATGTGCCACAATTGGCACTTGAATGTTATTTGAATATGTTGTTAACCTGTCAAAGGTTGAATGTACACCATGTGTATAGATAACAATAAAATTTCTATTGTGTCTGCTAATTGGCGCGCGACGGGTTGATAATAAATATAATGTTAATAAATAAATTACTGTTATAGAGCAATGTTACCATTTAGTTCTTCAGTACCAGAACGGTTCAGAACTTAGTAGTAGGTTATTTGAATCTACAGTTGGTACTATTTGTTTAGGGGGATTACTACGACATAATGTGCTCCTTACCATTTTCTTGAAATGTATCCCTACAGATAAAGGCTCTTCCCAACTAGCGACAGCTGCTTTCAATCCCTCGAGGAAGTTCTTATGTAACTCGTGTAGTTCAGATATTTTGTAGAAAATTGTATTAAATTCTTCTTCAGTTATAACCGGCTGCGATGTCGACAGCGTCGCTTTTATTGCATTCATGTACTGTAAGGACAATAAATACATTTGAAGATCAGCTTAATATTTACATTTTGAAAGTATTTTCAGAAATCAGAGACCCTTCCTGACTAGTAAATTTAGGTATCTACATGGAAATACAAATTTTGGGCCCGAAAGATACAACTATACCTGAAAACCAAACTTGATGAAAATGTGTTTTGCCTAGCGACATACACATTGTGTACAGAATCAAGGTTGCACAACGTGGCTATGGAGCGCGCCACGAAAAGCTTATCATTGAAAGGCCGCAAGTACATAACTCAGAAATCCGACGTAGGATTAAAGTTCAAGATGTCAGAATACAGGTAACGGCTCTGAAATGGAGTTGGGCAGGACGCTTGGCTAACTGACGTGGTGGAACAGAGCCCTCAATAAATGATTCCCGAGAGTCGGTAAGAGTGTTGGCAGACCAACAGCCAGATGGCATTCAGAAGATCGCGGGTAACACCAGCCGGTTGATTCTGGAAAAATCTCACCGTGATAACTAAGGTGAAGTGAGCTTAGAGTGAGCTGTGAGTCATGCTGATGAAGGGATGACACTATTGACGACTCACTCCACGCTCACTTCACCCAAGTTTTCACGGTGAGATGGTTACAGAATCGCACGGCTGAAGGCCAATTTCCGTAATTAAAAACGTTCAAAATCTAGTCGCAATCTCATCTCAGCGACAATCCATGTCAAAAACTTGTCAAAAATTTAGGGAAATTAATTCAATTCAATTCATTTATTGCCGTCGGATTTCTGAGTTATTTATTAATTAGAGGTACGTTTGACAGATTAAGACTGAGATCAGACTAAACGTTCTTAAAATTACGAGAATTGCCCCTCTGGTTGAGACTTGCACAGACCAAGAAAGCGTGGCAGAAAAGGGTCATTACTCAGCAGTAATTGGGACAAGGCTGTTGACGATGATATAAAATGCAGGGAACTGCAATTCATGGCGTTACAGACTAACTTAGATCATATACTTAGTTAGATAAATTCAAGCCTTTTATCGTATCCCGCAGTCTGTTATAGTATGTATTTATTTATTACTGATTATGAACTTACATTAAAAAAAAAACTGTAGGTGTGAAAAAACATTTTCTGAAGTTGGATACTTTTTAGGGTTCCATAGCCAAATGGCCAAAATGAAACCCTTTTCGTCATGTCCGTCCGTCTGGATGATATAGCAACAATGATATTATAAGTAAAAAGAGGTAGAGACGTTATACACGCTCCGCAAGTGGCACGTCAAAACTTGGCTAATTAGCCTAGTTACCTATATCTTGTCTCTTTTTCGCTTCCGATTATTACGACATGCCGTTCTACTTTCGCGTATCATCTAATAGTATGATGTTGGGTAGGTAACCTATTTAAACCTTATTTTAACCTCTTTTTACTTATAATATCATTGCATACAAACATATATCATCACACAATATTTATTTAAATCCGTTACGTGGTTTGAAAACTGAGGGTGTTTTAAAATGTCCCACAGGTTTTTCTACTTCACAAAATGTATTTAGTACATTATTGAATAGATGACTCATTGGTTGACTGTAATCAGATTAGGACAAAATCATTAGAATATAATCAAAGATAGTAAAACAATTTCAAATAATAGTACCTTCTCCATAACGTAAAGACATTCAACATAAACGGTTTCACTCTCAATGATACTCGTTATTATACAACGGTGCATAGTCAGACGCTCCGCTTCCGCATTGTTGCCAGTCGACTCCTGAAAATAAATAAAAAAATAAATGATTCTAATCTCAAAATACCTAAATAGCAATTGAAAAGCGTAAACAGGTAAGTGTTGTATAACTAATTTCGCAACAGTACACAATAGCCATTTAAACTTTTGTTTAGAGTAACATTCAACTTAAAAAGGTAAACATTAAAACGATTACCACCAGTACCAGTTCATTTTCAATCATTCTTTTGGATTTCTCCATGGCATACGAACCATGAAAATTATATTAGTTTCCAGTTTTGTGTTTCTGTTAGGTACCATTTACTGCTATGATTCAGAAAGTAAGTCAAATGCTTTATGACAAATAATGTTATTAAAAGGATTGATTAACTTGAATGAATCTCGTTTACTTTTAGGTTCCGAATCTAATCGAATTGAAGTGAGTCCATTTTACGATACTATTATCTACAGAGATATCGCTGATATAATAAATGACTTAGGAAACAATAGTGTAAGTATTAATATACCTATCTTTATTATGCGGTAATAATTTCGAGATACGCTTTGTAAATGTATTTGTAATGTTTACAGGTTTCACCGTTTGATATGTTCGGGAGCATATCGAACAGCGAGAGTCAAAGTGATGAAGCCATTGAAAATTTGCTCTCTGAATATCAGCATTACTTGGAAAAGGCACACAAACAGAGAAAGAATTACAAAGAAAAATCTAAAACTAAAAACAAAGTACCACTTCTGCCACGCCACGATCAATATACAAAGGCTAAATCTGGTGGTGTAGGTTTTAAACATGACGAATACTTGTATGCTAACGGCTTCTACAATCCCGGTCCATATAAATTCCCACCAACATCGTACGGTAGTCCTTTAGACGTATTCATACCCGTTAATTCGAAAGGAAAACATATGAATAAACCAGACACGTCAATACTCCCAAAAGGAAATCGTGAAGAACTTCTACCACTTGAAAACTTTATGTTCAATGAAAAAAAAACAGTAGACTTATCTCCTGGTATGCATAAATCGTCTTTTGAGCCGATGAAATCATCGTGCTATTGCAAAAACAATCACATTCCTTGCGATTGTGACTGCAAGCAGTGCTTAGTACGTTTTGAGCCAATGTGGCATGACCCTATGGAACAAATACGTTCAATAGATGACCCAAAAAAGAACGTATTGCAACATTCTTCACCATATGAAAATGCTATAAAAAAATCGGAACACTTAATTGATGAAAATATGAAAGAAATGTTCCCCGACAATACGTTAAACATCCGCATTAAAATTGATCTTGAATTACCAAAACCACAAGATATTATGGGAAAATATTATAAAGTTCTTAATCGCGATAGAATGTTTGAACAGGATGACGCAGTATCTAAAGAGCTAACAGCAGGGATGAATTTACCATTTCCATATTTCAATTTCCCTGTTCCCATGGAACTTTTTGGATACAAAAAAGCCGAAAAGTACAGTAAACATGATTCTACCCCATTACACAAAATAACAATCCATAAAAAAAAGAAGTCTAGGACTAACAATACTAATAAGAAACATCGAAAGAAAGTTATAACTTTCCACAATATAAAGGTAGAGCAGCAACCATTGTTCCCGAATCACTTTAGTGATAACATCAGCAATACATTTAAGAATGAAATTAACAAAAATGTAACTAATGATACAAACCTAACATCACCGTCAAAGGTGTTGAAATTTGAAATTAACGCCTTGATTAATAAAACTAACGATATTTTAAACGAAACTCAGACCGAAGAAAGTCTTTATTTGATGGTCAATATTACAAATAATTCTTATAATGGAACAGAAGATACACACAAAATTGAAAATAGCATCGAAACTGATTCACCGAGAAAGATTACTAACGTGACTACTGCAATTCGCAAAAAACGCGATATATCCACTGTTAATGAAACTAGTAAAAGTCATTCGATACCGAAAGCCATACAGTCAACAACAACCAATATGACTAAAGAAAGAAATTTAGGGAAAAAAGCTGACAAAAACCTACTAAGTGATGTAGAGTTGTTGTACTGGCCAAATGTAACTAGAAACAAAGGAGATGTTAAATCTAAAAATATCACAATTATGATACTGGAAAATGAACACAAGAAGACAAAGCTAAACATGAGTAAAGATACAATTTCTCAGAATCATACCAGAGTACTAGAGCAGGCTATATTTGGTGACGTTGATTGGGACGATGTCGCCACGGTCGCGCCAGCGTTCATGTCTTTTGTGGGCAAATACATTCGTGGAGTTTTGACATTTTGCTCTCAGAAAGTTTGCCACTCCATGAACTGTGCAAATAAGACATGCCTGCATAGAGTGTGTGTTCCCTTAGATAGATTGAATAACAGAGGACATTGTGCCGGGACCAACAGTACAGGTATTAAATCTTACAATTGATTTATATATTTCATTAATAACTAACATTTTTACGTAGATATGATTATATTGATTATTTCTCTGTTCTTTTTTCAGATAGCGTAGCATCGATGGAGTCAATCATGGATTTGCCTTCTAATGTGGCATTTGAAATAGTAGATATCTTGCAAAACAAAATGTTGGGGAGAATATTTGGAAAAGCAACGTTTTGCATTAATGTCAAATGTATAACGCTTGTCGCATCTAAAAAGAACTTCGCGAAATCTCGATGTTCTATCAAGGAGTTAAACACAGCAGGACATTGTTCGAATGTTAAGGCCGTGAAAGTTATGTAAGTTCTTATGTTTAATAAATAAATCGATCTGATGAATCGTTTGTTTAGAAAATGCACGCGTTTTCCTATAGTTTATAGTACTTATAGCTTTGATAAGTAAGTATGTTGGACGACTTGTATTCGTTCACACACATTTCAACAAAATGGTGCTAAGATTGATTTTACAATTGAATATTTTATTTCGAGTTACGATTCCGACCATATTTTTAATATTCAATTCGGCTATTGCTTTTCCGGTAAATATTAATATTTTCTTATCTCGAGAAAGTTTTGTGTGTAGTTTTTTTTATTATGAAGCGTTCTTACATTATTAGGACAGATAACTTTAATCATATTAATTAATTCCGTATTCCGTAATTACATATGAAAATATTTTTTGTATGACAACAATCGCTATGTTTAGGTAATGGTATTTGTATGTAATAGATTGATGAAGAAGAAGAAACAATTTAAATCCGAAAGTTGTGGAATTTGATTCCAATGGTGGCGTAAAATTAAAGGACATTTCGAAAGTTCACATTTTTAGTCCTTTTACACATTTACGGGAAAATGTGAACAAGGGGCATTCGAATAGTGTTATAACCATAGACGGTCTTGTCAAGGAAATTCGCAGTATGGTAGCAAAAAAACAGAAGACCAGATTGAAAGTTCTAACCCAATGCAATGAACCTGGAAAAATACCTATGTAGATTTATGGCGTGTTAAAATAAATTATATTCTATGTGAAGTTAACAAACGGAAGCATAATGATGGAAACACAACACACTGCGAAAAATATGACACAGCCTATCTGAAGACGTAGTGGAAAAAAAAAAAAAAAACCGTGTGGAGTCGGAGGAACCATGAAAACGTTACCCATGACGAAAGATTTAAACATTTTTGCAGCTGCCATCTTTGGTTTTCATTTAGAGCTCACTATCGGCTTCAGTGCCCTCGAAAACCATGAAAACGAAACCCATGAAGAAAAATTTGAAAATTTTTGCACCCGCCATCTTGGATTTTCATTTTGACCTCACTATCGACTTCAGCGCCCTCTAAAACTATGAAACAATACCCATGACGAAAAAAATTAAAATGTTTGTAGCCGCCATCTTGGATTTTCATTTTGACCTCACCATCGGCTTCAGCACCCTCGAAAACCATAAAAACTATCTTTCTCTCTCTGACTCTTTTTTTTTATATGTAATGAAAAGTCGCATGGAGGGGGTATACCGTATAACGCTTTTTCGTTACGTGACGCTTTCTCTAAGTTTACTCCTGCGGTAGGAGTAAACTTAGAGAAAGCCCCAGTAAAGAATTGAATTGAAAATATTTATTTCAGACCAAGCACACAGTTATCGATACAAATCCATATTATGTTAGAAGGTAGATAATAATAGCTATGTTACTGAAAATTTAAAATAATTATTATTTTGGACATGCATGAGCGAGCAATGCCTCAGGATTTGGCTGTTTACTCTGTCCGACACCACGCTCAGAAGCGTGTTTGTTGGAGGTACCCTTTACTCGAGACCACAGGTCATAGTATAAAGAGGGGAAGTAGGCTATCTCCGGCCCAATCCGCGATATAATTGCCTACTGTCTCAGGGTTGTCACTTTTAGCAAAATTTTAATTCAGTGCAAACCAACACAGAAATGTAAAACAAATACAGAAATGTATTCAAGATTCAGAGCAGTATTATTTATAAAAAAAAGGGATAAAATAAACCGGCGCGCGGCGGGGCGTTGGGGGCGCGACTGTCCGCGCTTCGTCAGATTCGGTTGTCGCCCAAACCGCTAACAAATATTTATAGACTAAGAGCTCGTATATCATATCATCATAAAAAAAAAAATACAAAAAACTGACTAGTATAATTATATACTAGTCAGTTTTTTGTATTTTTTTTTATAGGCACAATGTACACATAAAGGACCATATTTATTTTTATTTTTAATTAATACAAAAATATCTATTGAATCACACATTTCTTACAAAATTCATCATTATCACACATTTTTTATTAATTTAGCAGTGCCGAAAAGCCGTGACGCGCGAACCTCGTGCGGTGTTAGCCCCGACTGGCGCTGTGAGAAACGGGTCGAGATTTTGTTTAAGTGTGCGTGCGCGACGCATAGATACTTTGGCGCACACATACAAGCCGCGCGCGGTGCGTTTGTATGAAGATAACTTACTTCCCCTCTTTATACTATGACAGGGTGGCCGTTCTTTTGCGAAGCACCGCCTGGAAGCCATCCGTGTCACAACACGGATGCAGTGCCTCAGGCATGTTCGCCGACTGTGGTCGAGATTTTGTTTAAGTGTGCGTGCGCGACGCATAGATACTTTGGCGCACACATACAAGCCGCGCGCGGTGCGTTTGTATGAAGATAACTTACTTCCCCTCTTTATACTATGACAGGGTGGCCGTTCTTTTGCGAAGCACCGCCTGGAAGCCATCCGTGTCACAACACGGATGCAGTGCCTCAGGCATGTTCGCCGACCACAGTCGGCGAACATGCCTGAGGCACTGCACCACCATGGGAGCCCCAGCAAACCCCTGAACGCGTTGTTATATTGGACGCGCAGAGCATTGCAGGCTTTTTTAGTGTAATTGCTCCACAGGTTGCACGTGTATAACGTTTGGCAATAGCTTTTGAATAGTGTAACTAACGTCACGTAAACCTGTGAGAAAGCATATTACCCCTTACCGACAATGCTCGCCGCTCCCTATCCATGTCCACATCATCATTTAGTTTCTCATTGGCACAGTGACCCAAGTACTTAAATTGTGACACTTGCTGTAGGACGACTCCATTTAGTGTGATCGGTGGAACAGGTTAGATTTTAGTCCCAGTCTTAAATACTAGTAGCTCGCTCTTCTGAACATTGTACTTGAGTCCATGAGCCATTGCATACCGTTCACATTATGGTCAATAGTGACCGCACGGAACTGACTGAGGGGCGTGCCCAGCAGCACCGTGTCATCAGCATAGTCTATATTATTCGTAAACTAGAGACCCGCCCCGGCTTCGCACGGGTGCAATGGAGAAACACTGATAATTTTTTTCGTAAAAAGTATAGGATAAAAATGGTTATTGTGGGTTATCCCTAAGAGATAGACATATACCATCGCGGACTTTTTTGTAGACCTTTTTAAGGTGTACAATACTGTAGTACATTATTTTGATCTATCTCGACGGGTTCAGCCAGCGTTTACAATGTAAGCGCAAAAAAATGTGTTTATTTACGACATAACATTAGAAACCTCTAAAATTATCAGTGTTTCTCTACTATATTATGCATGTATTATAACTTATAAACCTTCCTCTTGAATTACTCTATCTATTAAAAAAAACCGCATCAAAATCCTTTGAGCAGTTTTAAAGATCTAAACATATATAGGGACAGACAGACAGGGAAGCGACTTTGTTTTATACTATGTAGTGAAACACTATCCACTAAAAACCGACACCAGCATGACAAAACCAAGTTTTTTAAACTTTAGATCCTCCGAGAACAAGTAACCCCAAGGTCTCGCACTACGCCCACCCGCGTTATGGCATGACCACCCATGCAATAATCATGGCGTCGGGGTACCACGGCCCGCGTAATGGACGCGCGATGTTACGCTACACTTCGTCACATTGAAGAGTAGTTTATTCTCATCACTCCACGCTACCACCCGATCAATGTCTCGCTGGGGCATTCTGCAGTTTGACTCGTCTGTGATCCGCAAGAATAGCTTGAGATCGTCAGCAAATAACAGACAGTTAGCGTCTTTAATGACTTCTGGAAGGTCATTAATCATAATTATGAATTGTAAAGGTCCTAAATTTGTCTCCTGACTTACCCCCGTAAGGATGAAGTACGGGTCCGAGGTGTAATCTGCATATTCTATCATTTGTTTGCGGTTTCCCAAATAGTTAGCAAAGAACTCTAGGAGGGCTGGGGTAAAACCAGCCCTCGCAAATTTAATTAAAAGTGTGTCACTATCCACACTGTCAAATGCTTTCCTGAAGTCGAACTAAGCGACGTACAGTTGGGCACCAGACTCCGAGTCCAGCACTGTGGTGGCCCGATTTAAAAAACGCAATAAATTAGAAGTCGTGCTACGGCCCACACGAAAATAATGCTGCGCGTCGTTGAGTTGTGAGGCTACTTGCGAGTGGAAAGTTGAACACAGCGCGGACTCGAAGACTTTAGCAAATGCTGACAGTATACATACCTACATTTCTTATTTTGATACCTGCAAATATAGCACCTAAATAGCACGGTAATATTATAATACAGTACTCCAACTTCATACAAACGGACGAAACGCGAGCTATACCTACGCGCCTCGATCTCGGGGTGCGCTTGGGGCGTAGACAGTCACGGCTGTACCGCAGTGTCGAACGGACGGTGTGTTGTTTTTTTAACAATAACCGCGCGATTTTTTTCTCTAAAAATCTGTTAATATGACGAGTAGGAAATATTGTGCTGTTTTTGGTTGTATGAATTCGTCAATAACGCATCCAGACATAAGTTTTTTTAAATTACCTGGAAACTCTGAAAGGTAAGACTATAAAATAATTTTACTTACTAGTAGGTAGGTACATAATGTGTGTCTTTTTAATGGATAAGTATTTCCTTTTATCTCACGAAAAAAAAGGTGTTTGGATTAATAAATAAAGCCAATAGAGTAACGGAAAGTTATTGAGACGAGTGAAATAGTTCGTTATATGCGGTTCTGAATGAATCATGATACGGAAATGCTGGAGACGGGCAGCCCTAACGCATGTTTACGTACCGCGCGGCTGTAGGCATTTATTTCTATCATGCGGCCGAGTTACACTACTGTATTATAATATTACCGTGTAAATAGTATTACAGTAGACGGAAGAGTAGGTACTATTATTAACATTTTCAATAACAAAAATGATAATTATCTCGTAGAGAATTTTGCTGATTTTTTTTAATAAATAAGTTGTTTTGTTGTATTGATATTGCATATTTTTGCACTTTTTTGGCGATATTGTTGCATATTTCGAGATGCATTCTTAGACCATTTCAAGTTTCATATAATCCTCATATCATGAACATTAGATTATTCATCTCATTTCTAGTTACGGGAACGATGTCGCTATAATCGAAAATAATAGCCTTATCTTAAAACTTTACACAAACAAACAAATTCTGTCCCATTTTTTACTATAAGAAAGTGTGTTTAGGGCTTTTTGCAAAACGCCCCTACCCGATATATACAGCGTGTAACGGAAGGGGGTATCAACCCTGAAGGAGGTGAATGTGCTCATGAAACTCAACAACTTTCCCCAAAGAACATAGGTCGAAATATGAAAAAAATTTTGGCCCTCCCTTACAAAACTGACTACCAGCTGATTGATTTACTATGGGAGGGCCAAATTTTTTTTTTCATATTTCGACCTATGTTCTTTGGGGAAAGTTGTTGAGTTTCATGAGCACATTCACCTCCTTCAGGGTTGATACCCCCCTTCCGTTACACCCTGTATATATATATTTATATGTTTGCTGTTTTTGTTACAACTTTAAAACAATATTTGTAGCTGTCCAGCACCCTAATTGCGTAACACACTATCATCAATCTGAATAATTTTTAAGGATTTTGCTAATCCATTGCTTCATATGTTTGAAAAATGTGTCTGCTTCACAACGTTAATAACGCAATTAATGTTGTTGACCTGTCAAACTGAAACCCATTGCTAGATACTGATAGTGTGTTACGAAATTTCCCCGCTGTACCTAACCTGAGGTATACCGAACTGCTGAACGTAGTCATGATAAAGAAAATTATTGCGCCTATGTCTGCGGCATGCGAGAGGATCATTTGTGTCTTTTTTTTAATATTCTTGTAACACTTTTGTAGGTCTAAATAAACCAAGGACTGACCGGAAGTATGTATTAATAAAACTTTAGTTCTTTGAGATTTTTTTTTTATCTGTACTTCTTTGGAGTGCACTATGTAATGTGTAAAATAATGAATAACTTCCCAGTACTTAATAAAGAAAATGGACTTGGTCGTCGAATCGTTAAATTCTACGAGGCTTTCTTATCATCTGTGTCATTTCTAGATAAGGGACGTAAGCTTAGTTAAGTCACTCTTATATTGTGTTTAACTTAAGTGTTAGAGCATGAAGATATCATTAAAACGTACCCAGCCATGATTCCCTATATTTACCTATATTCATTATTAATAAACTTATCAATCTTTGCATAATTAAAAAAAAATATATATTGAAATATACTTTTGTGTACTCGTAATATATCCACCAATATGGCAGAGAGAACTAATCTTAATTTATTTATTTATTTAAACTTTTCGCACAAAAGGTACAAAGGCGGACTTAATGCCTTAGGCATTCTCTACCAGTCAACCAAGGGTGGTGAAGAGATTAGATAGCAGGTGCTTTGGTTGAGAGGACAATGATAAAAATAACTCACTCACGTAATCATTCCAAAGTACTAGAAAGTTATATATCGTCGACCGTAGGTTCAATTGCTGTAAGGGACAAAATACCCAAAATGAGTTGAGTATACAGTTTTGTTCAGAATTTTTCGCCCTATCGAATGGTGAATATAAAAAAATTCTAGCTTAAAAAAAATGTCCCTTACTCTAATGATTTTTGGATCCAAATTTAGAATCAGCCCCATAATAACAATGTATCTGAAAAACTATGCAATATAGGAACTTAAAATGGTGTAATTATCGCCACCAATCCACTTCAAATAAAGTAAGGGTCTTCCCAATCAACGAATTACCATTACATGGTTTATTTTTTAAGAAAAAATAATAAAACTGGCCTTACACTAATGTCTTTGTTGTCTCAAAAAATAAATATCACCCATACTTTAAATGGATTGCACGAGTTTTGACATAGTTGTCCCTTACCCCAATTTGCATTGTCATACTTTAAGCAGTGTCAACGTTACACCTATTTGAATCGAATTATTGCACTATTACCATCCTTTTCTATCTCACAACGTCTTTCTGTGTGCAAAAGAGAGGATAGTACCAATGCGAAAGCAGCGCGCGGGCATGAAAAAGTGGTATCAGTGCGAGTTCATCTGTCGTTAAAAACAACAAAAATAATGGCTTTTTGGGAAAACGAAGTGCTCTGGCCCCTTGAAACTTTGTAGTAGGGTAGTAGGTTTCAAGGAGCCAGTGTACTTAATTTAGCTAAAAACCATTATTTTTATAAATAAATGATAGAAGGGTTAATTTCCGGACGATAAATATTTTCGAAATTCATTCGGCACTTTTTAGTTGATTTAACAGAAATTTTTTACAAAGTTTCAAGGGGCCAGAACACCAAAAAGCCATTACTTTTGTTATATTTTATAAATAAACAATAGAAGGGGTAGTTTCCGGATGATAAATGTTTTCGAAAATTATTTGGCATTCTGTAGTTGATTTTCCAGAAAATTTTTACAAAGTTTCAAGGGGCCAGAGAACTTAATTTTGCCAAAAAGCCATTATTTTTGTTGTTTTTTTTTATAAATAAGCAATAGAAGGGGTAGTTTCCGGATGATAAATGTTTTCGAAAATCATTCGACACTCTTTAGGTGATTTATCAGAATTTTTTTACAAAGTTTCAAGGGACCAGAGCACTTAGTTTTGCCAAAAAGCCGTTATTTTTTATAAATAAACAATAGAAGGGGTGGTTTCCGCATGAAAAATTTTTTCGAAAATTGTTCGGCTCTATGTAGTTGATTTTCCAGAATTTTTTCACATGGTTTCAAGGGGCCAGAGCACTTAATTTTGCTAAAAACCATTATTTTTTGTTGTTTTTTATAAAATAAGTAATAGAAGTGGTAGTTTCCGGATGATAGATGTTTTCGAAAATCATTCGGCACTCTTTAGTTGATTTATCAGAAATTTTTTACAAAGTTTCAAGGGGCCAGAGAACTTAATTTTGCTAAAAAACCATTATTTTTGTTGTTTTTTATAAATAAACAATAGAAGGGGTAGTTGCCGGATGATAAATATTTTCGAAAATCATTCGGCACTCTTTAGTTGATTTTCCAGAAATTTTTCAAAAAGTTTCAAGGGGCCAGACCACTTAAATTTGCCAAAAAGCCATTATTTTTGTTGTTTTTTATAAATGTAATCTGATTAAATTGTTCCCTTTTTATTATTTAGATAATCGCTCTATATTTTTTTTTCTAATGCAATAATAACAATATGTTACAATGATATGTCTTATTAATCGTAATTAAGGTTTATTATTCAATATATCTTTCATTATTTCGATTTTTTGCATATAAGAAAGTAGTAGAGCAGCCTTTTCTACTTTTGGAATTCAAACGTTTGGAATTTCAGCTACATGTTTGGTCGGGATTGTGCGCGGTTTTTGCAGGTACTCTTTTATTTGAATAAGAATTCAAAGTAAGTATAGGTAAAATTGTTACCATTTTTTTAATAATTTGATTTTAATAAGATGTTTACTAAAATCAAATTATTAAAATAATGGTAACATAAATAAAACAATTATTAATAAAACAATTTTTATACTATAAAATAAAAATTGTTTTATTCAAACTAATACAAATTTGCTATTACAATGTACAAACATTGCATGTAAGCGACATACAAAAAAGCACACACACGGTTCTAATAAATTTTCATGTCTTTTAAATGATTTCTTATAACGATTTCCAAATTTAAGATATCCGTACGTCAAAAGTGTGTACTTCATTTTCTGTCAAAAATCTCTTTACATTGTATTTTTTTCATAAATTTGTTCAACATGTCCTTTACACTATTTTTTCATTAATAGATTGGATCCAACGTAGAGGTCAATTTAATGTAAGGGACGGGACTACAAGATACTTGGGCAGTAAGGGACATTACTAACAAAATACGTTGTTGTAAGGGACATCTATTTTCTTAAATAGCTAACTCATTTAAATAAATGTTACACATGTAGATAGAGCACTAAAATACAAGTTTATGTGTGAAATCAGAGCCGAAAAAGGTTAATAACAAAAAAAGTTATGGGCGATTTAGTCCGAAAAAAAACTTTGTCGGCCTCTCCTGAAAAATCGTATTTTGTCCCTTACTGCAATTGAACCTACGGTCGACGATATGGTGGCGTTAATTGGGACGATGTCGCCACGGTTTCATGTCTTTTATGGGTAATTACATTCGTGGGGTTTTGACATTTTGCTCTCAGAAAGTTTGCCACTCGATGAACTGTGCAAATAAGACATGCCTGCATAGAGTGTGTGTTCCCTTAGATAGATTGTATAACATAGAACATTGTGCCGGGTACAGGTATTAAATCTTACAATCGATTTATTACATTTTTAACCGACTTCAAAAAAAGGAGGAGGTTATCAATTCGACTGTATTTTTTTTTTTTTTTTTTTTTATGTTTGTTACCTCATAATAACCGACTGGGTGAACCGATTTTCATGATTCTTTTTTTATTTGAAAGCTGGTGCTTCCCGTGTAGTCCCATTGCCACCATTTCAATATCTGATGATGGGATCTTGTAGAAATCGGGGGAACTCTTCAATAAATAACAGCAGATTAACCGCGATTGTTGCTATAGCATATCTAAGCATTGTTTACACCATCACACAACATAATATCACGCCTGTACTCACTACAAAGGTTATAATTTTTTTTTAGTATAATAATAATTAATACCAGTAAACCAACCGCGACTGCTGCTGTCGCATATGTATGCATTTTTTACGCAATCGCACAACATAACATCACGTCTGTACCCTATAAACGCAGATGCAGCTTCCTGTCACTGATATTTACATAGCAAGTAGTGTTTATATGAATTTGATTGGGGTAGATATAACTAAAAAGTGAAAAATAAAAAATTTTATATAAAAAAAAACAACCGACTTCCAAAAAAACACTGAAAATTGTGAAAAATAATTTTGATTTCGGAAGTCGGTGTCAAAAAACCAAAATGCGGAACCAACGACACCGACTTCCAAAATCAAAATTATTTTTCACAATTTTCAGTGTTTTTTTGGAAGTCGGTTGTTTTTTTTTATATAAATTTTTTTTTTCTAGTACATACCTAACATTTTTACGTAGATATGATTATGTTATTATTTGCCTGTTTGTTTCAGATAGCGTATCATCGAGGGAGTGAGTTTAACATTAGAAGGCAAATCCATGGATTTGCCTTCTAATGTTGTATTCATAATATAGACAGAATGTTGGGAAAAATATTTGGAAAAGCAACGTTTTGCATTAATGCCAAATGTGTGTCGCATCTAAAAATAACTTTGCGAAATCTCGATGTTCTACCAAGGAGTTAAACACAGCATTGTTTGAATGTTAAGGCCGTGAAAGTTATGTAAGTTCTTATGTTTAATAAATAAATCGATTTGAAGAATCGTTTGTATAGAAAATACACGCGTTTACCTATAGTTTTGTGCTTTGATAAGTAAGTAGTAGGACGTTGGACGACTTTTATTCGTTCGCATACATTTCATGAAAATGGTGCTAAGATTGATTTTACAACTGAATATTTGGTTTCGGGTTACGATTCCGACAATATTATCAATATTAAATTCGGCTGTTGCTTTTCCGGTAAATATTAATATTTCCTTATCTCTAGAAAGTTTTGTAAGTGTAGTTTTTGTATAATGATTCATTCTTACATTAGTAGAACAGCTAACTTTAATTATATTACATTCGGTATTTAAAACGGATTCGCGGTTAATATAATTCACATAATTCTCATATGGATTATTATATCTCCTAGTGTGAACTTCTCGCAAACCAGTATCTATAATCACCATTGCTGTGGGAGTCATCAACAAAGACCACTGGGTATAGAAAGTGGCATATGATCTAATTTGCAACCAAAATATATATTGCTTGGATTATGTATTTTATGAATGATATTTTACTGTTACATATGAAAATATGTTTTTTGTATGACAACTATTTCTATGTTTAATTGTATTTGTATGTAATAGATTGATGGAGAAACGTATTTGAATCCTTGGAGAACAGGAAACAAGTTGAATCCGAAAGTTGTGGAATTTGATTCCAATGGTGACCTAAGATTAAAGGACATTTCGAAAGTTCACATTTTAAGTCCTTTTACACCTTTACGGGAACTTGTGAACAAGGAGCATTCGAATCGTGTTATAACCATAGACGGTCTTGTCAAGGAAATTCGCAGTATGGTAGCAAAAAAAAAGAAGACCAGATTGAAAGTTCTAACCCGGTGCAATAAAACTGGAACTACATGTAGATTTTTGGCATGCCCAAATGTTAAAATAAATTGTATTCTATGTGAAGTTAACATACATGAGCAAATTGATGGAAACACTACGCACTGTGAAAAGCATGACACATCCTTTTTGACAAAGTACTGAAAAAAAAAATTCGGCAGTCTATAAAAACATTAATTCAAATGTTATTTAATTTTATTTCCATCCTAAACACTTACTTAAACTATGGTGAAGCTTGAAGGCTTTAAGTATGGTCGTTCCTCGCTCATTAAGTAAACATTCCCGACAGGGTCTTATCTCGAAGATAATAAAGTAAGTATAAAAGGCGAGACGGGACTGTTCAAACAATTATTCCCGTTAAGAATATCCGTACTAGCCGTCGCCATGCTAGTTTCTAAAACTGTTCCCGTGTTTTTTTTCTTGTGTTTCGTGCATAATTGCCTAAGCAAACCAGCCACAGAAAGTAAGTATAACTCAATAACCTGTATTTATTCAAGAACTAAGCATTAATAAATTCAAATCTTTTATAAAGCTAAAACTATGCCACAAAGCCTATTATACTGTAAAAGACTATATTGAGGACAAAAACGCTTGGGATTGAGCTGCTCCAATAGGTCTAGACAGTGAATGTTGTTTATTTTTTATTTTGCTGATTTACACTTTTGTTATTTTTTTTCTTTCTTAATATCTATTTATGACATGACATGAACATTTACTGTTTAAAGTCTTATATTATTTTAATTATTGTGAATGTGAGGACTATGTGGGTCATTGTTTCCGTTTTAATCATGGTCTGGCAGTTTGAGTGGTTTATGCGGTCTACACAAATGTTCTGTCCTTGGTATTGCTCGTCGAATCGTTGAGCTCCTTAAGTTCTGAGTTGAGCTGCACGGTTACTGACGAATGCGTGCACTGACTGCACAGGTCCACTCAATCTGTGTGGTTCTTCCCTCAAAATACCACTTCAGACACCAATCTACATGGTCCTCAAAGATCAAAGATGATGTCCGGATTTTTATATACACATTGACATTGATGAATTTTATATAAACAATGACATGGATATTTACTTTGTATAGTATCTTATTTTTATTATTATTATTGTGAGTGTGAAGACTATGTGGGTCATTTCTTTTTTCTTTTTTCCTTCTTAGTTAGTTTTAATCATGGTCTGGCAGTTTGAGTAATTTATGCGGCCTACCCAAATGTCCTTTCATTGGTATTGTTCGTCGAATCGTAAGGCTCCTCAAGTTCTGAGTTGAGCTACACAATTTTTGACAAATGCGTGCACTGACTGGACAGGTCCGCTCAATCTGTGTGGTTCTTTACTCAAAAGACCATTTCAGACACCAATCTGCATGGTCTTCACATGATCTGACCAAGATTATGTCTGGACTTTAAAAGAGACTGTGACCTCTGAGTTTGTTTCGGCCTTTCTTCTCAGAGTAGTCAGATAGGAAACGCCGACCTCATCTAGTTTAAAAAATATGGTTGACATGTAAAAGTGTTTGTACAAACCTACTTACAGAAAATAAATCATTTATCATTTATTTATCATTTATCATTTATCATTTATTTAAAAAAAAAATTCTAGGGTTCCGTATCTCATAAAGAAAACACGGTACTCTTTTTTTGTACAAATAACATAATAAACTAACTTCTGCCCGTGACTGCGTCCACGTGTAATTTCTTGCTCCTCCGACCCATCCGGTCGCATCGCATCGCCTACCCGCGCTATTACTACATTTTCGCTTAGAATTATTTCTGATTTTTTGTTGTTGTTTTTACTCGGCTCCTAAGGGTCCTACCGTGATGCTAAGTAGCCTATAGCCTTCCTCAAGAATTGGGCTAACAAATGCAAACATATTATTCTTATCCGACTGGTAGTTCCAGAAACTAACGCGTTCTAACAAACTCTTCAGCTTTATTATTAGTGTAGATATAGATGAAGTGTTACTGTTGTAAAATGCCACTAAGTACATTTTTGTATACTGACAATGTTGCTTGCAGATGAGGTAGCAGAGGGCCGCGGGATCGGGACCTATCTATGGGGTTGGATAACATATCCATTTTCATGGTGGAGTTCAGGGGAAACCGAGCAACCTGTGACTGGTCAACTTTTAGGATCCACGACGAACAACCCTAACGACGTTGTAGACATTAGAAGCCACAATGTTACAATTTGGTGTAACGACCAAACTTGTAATACAATGAAATGCGATAAGACCCAATGTAGGAACATTACCTGTAATATTTACGATACAAATTTTAAGGGAGAATGCAGAGAATATAATATCATAACTGATTCTGATGAACTCACAGTGCGAAAGACAACAGAGACTACACCAAAAGAGATTAAGCCTAAAGAAACATATAATAAAACTTCTTTGGGTAATAACACTCAAGAAAATGACAATAACTCGACAGTTGAAGAGCGTCCTTTACAATTAGAAGCGGCTCTATCGTCAACTGTAAACAACAACCTAAATCTGGAAAAACATTCTGGAAGCAAAGAAGATCCGACTATTTATAAAGCCCAGGTGAGCTATAATGTCATTTTTTGCTGCATTCTTTTGTTGGTTGTATCTTGTGAAACAATTTGTTATGAATAAAGACCGGTTATATACAAATGCATCATATAATTATGCATTTACATCATCATCATCATCTTTCTGTCCTTGACCTATTTTATGTGGGGTCGGCGCAACACGTTTTCTTTTTCCATTCTTCCCTGTTAGACGTCATGGCATCATTTACCCCTTTCTCTTTCATATAATTCCTCACACCATCCATTCATCTTTTCTTTGGCCTTCCTCTCCCTCTCCATCCATCTACATTCATATTCATCGCTCTTTTCGTTACATGCGTTTCATCCCTCCTTATTACATGTCCATACCAAGACAAACAACTTCCTATCAATTTTTCAGTAACAGGCGCCACTTTTAAACTTCTTCTAATATACTCATTCCTTACTTTATCCATTCTTGTCACTCCACACATCCATCTCAACATTCTCATTTCCGCTACATGCAATCGTTTTTCATCCATCTTTTTCACAGCCCAGTATTCTGATCCATACAGTACGACAGTCCTAATCACGGACTTGTATATTTTTCCCTTTAACTTGAGGGGCATCCACGGGTCACAAGTTGTTCCAGTGACCTGTTGCCATTTCATCCATCCTGAGTTGATCCGGCGCGACACGTCCCGGTCTAGTTCGCCACCCCCTTATATTAATATTATTTATAATTATGTATTTGCATATTTTACCTAAAATCTACTCGATCGTGAATATTTTCAAGAAAAATCGTGCATATTTTTAAATGTTAACAAAATACTGCCCAATTATAAAAACAGAAGTTATAAAACGCACAATCTTACCATTGAGAAATTGGAAGATTGTATCCTACGTACTATTATCTATTATTAACATTTTCAAGAACAATAATGATGATAATAAGTATATTGTATCTTGTTGAAAATTTTGCAGATTAAAAACCTTGTTTTGTTGTATTGATGTTGCAAATTTCTGCACTTTTTTGGCGATATTGTTGCATATTTTGAGCAGTTGTGATGCATACTTAGACCATTTCAAGTTTCATATACTCCTCATATCATGAACATTAGATTATTCATCTCATTAAATTTCTAGCTACGGGAACGATGTCGCTATAATCGAAAATACTAGCCTTATCTTAAAACTTTAGCGTCGGTTTACCAGCTTGATAAGTTCCAGCGAACATGACCGCTTCATGAGTCATGTTCGCTTCATTCTGAATTTGTATGAATTTATCATTCGTAGTTGTCCTTTACCTAACCCGGGGTATACCGAACTCCGGAATGTAGATCGATAGACAGATGTAGACACAATGGAAATTTTACTGTGGGGCAAACGACAGGTATCAAGTGTTTTTTTTAATGTTTTTGTTATCTTTTGCAGGTCTAAATAAACCAAGAACTGACCGGAAGTACGTATTAATAAAACATAAATATTTCTTTTAAGAATATTGATAACTGTACTCCTTTGGAGTGCACTATGTAATGTGTAAAACAATGAATAACTTCCCAGTAATAAAGAAAACAGACTTGGTCGTCGAATCGTTTAACAAAACAAAAAAGGAATGCCTACGAATATCACAACTGAGGGCACAAGGCGAAGTATGTGACAATTCTACAACGCTTTCTTATCATCTGTGTCATTTCTAAATAAGGGACGTAAGCTTAGTTAAGTCATTCTTATATTGTGTTTGTTTTAACTTGAGTGTTAGAGCATAAAGATTATCATTAAGACATACCCAGCCCAGCCCTGCAGATTAATCCAGCTATATTAATTGTTAAAACCCTTATTCTATGTAGCATAATTAAAAAAATAATTTTATATATTTTTTTTTTGTGTAATATGTAATATCCACAACACATGGCACAGATAACTAAACTTAATTCACTCACGTAATTTCTGTTTCTTTTTATTAAATTAAGATAGTGAAACGCATTGTCTTTGTTTCTCCTTACCCTGCTAGAATTCTAAGTTACAAAATTATAAAATAATTATTCAGTTATTGTTGTTTTATATGTACAGTCAGAGAAATTAATTGTTAAGCAAATTAACACCCTACGTCAATTTACCGTGCTATTTCATACAGCTGTGAAAGAATGACAGTTGTGATTTAATAATAATATTCCACAACTTTCACACAACGCCATCTAGTCCCAAACTAAGCAGAGCTTGTGGTATGAGTACAGTACGCGTCAGAGAAAACGAACCCCGCCAAGACTTAAAGAATAATCGCTCAAGCGACGGCGGGTGCATCACGTGACTGGCCCCGAGCAGCTCCCTCCCCGCCGCCCGCGCCGCACCCATCTCTGCCCGAGCATCCACCGATCCGACTCAAATATTATTTGTATGTTTTTAATAATTAGGTATTGTGGTATTTTTTTCGGCTTCTGGCCGAACCGTATACCAAGAATAACTTACAAAAAGACACTACGTGCCGTATAGGATACGAACCCGCATCACCAGGCGCCAGACGATCATTAAGACCGTGCCTTATACCAATAGGCTATTGGCTCAGTTAGTAATCTCAACGAAAATTCGAATAGCATTCCTCCTTTTATCGAACAAGTTTGATAACGGTCTAATCTTCTAGACATTAAGGTTTAAATTTCAACTTCCACCACGTGAGATACACCTACCGTCCACAACCTTGTTTTACAAAATGCAATACGTAACTCTTCAATTAACTAAAAGATAAGGTTGAAATTAGCATAGATTTCTTGTTTGGTTGAGTAGATTGTGCTTGATTCCGATTGTTGCACTACCGTCATTTTACTTCAGAAACTTAACTGCTGTATGAACTGTGAGTTAAGGTTGAATTTAGAATACTTCTTCGCCCTATTTACTAAACTGAGATTGAGGGTATAATTATTTTTCAAATCGTTTCGTTTTCGTGCCGATCAGCTTGTGTGTAATGTCTTCGTCGTAAAGGACATTGTAAAATATGGCCTATGAATCAACACACATGAAACATTTACTATAATTCTTAGTTATTTTAATAATACCCATTACAAATATTTCAACACAACGGACACTTTTTAATTTCGAAAACATTTTAAAAAGTATTCACTTCTGTCCTTAGCTTCCGTCATAATCCTCGGTGATAGTTCTATTATTTTTTGGCTCAATTTAAGGTTTTTAATAGGCAAAGGTATTATAAATCATACAGCCAAGGCTTTGTAACAGCACTCTTAATAAGAGTTTGACACAGACAAGCGTCATTATTCTCAACACTTAATATAAGAGAATGATTTTTAGTTACAAACAGTCCGCTATGATGTCGCGGAACCATAATACGGCCTATTAAAAAACTGGATTGAAAGCGCTGTTTGAAACGAGCAATAATATCGACTCTGACAGTTGATGAATTGACAGATGACATTTGGTAGTAATGTCACTTGGCGCGCGCGCGCATTCTGTGCTCGATCTGCGTTTGCGTTGGTCGCGTACTGAATTCGTTTGCATTTTCTTACTTTTCCGATTCCGATTTTATCTAACAACTTGGCGTGAACAAAGGACTGTGATTTTCTCTTGAAATATCGACTTTCAAAATCCGAAAGTGTTTTGATTTTTTTCAGAATTCTCAAAAGTGTCCGTTGTTTTAATTTAGGTTCAATCGAATATATACATTATCTAAAACCCAAAAAGTAAATACACTTCCCTGTTGGTTCTTAGGCGAACTATGTATGGACGACGAACAATGTCCTTTATCCAATTTACGAAGTTTTTGAACAGTTGATTCTATTAGGTAACCGATAGTATGGTGCGATTAACAACTTTTTGAAGTAAAATAATTGTTGTTCTCTGGGAACAGGAACAAAGCATAAAGAAAATAGCACGAGAAATGTGGGCTTAACGGCAAGATTTACGTTATACACATATATTTATTGTTACAACCATGTTGCATTATTACTTACAAGGTGGATTTTTTATGTATTTCTAATATTATTGTTTTCATTACAGAGAAAAATAGTTCGTAGATGGATACAAAGGTATCAAGCGACGGGTGATGTGAAATGCGATCTCACCCAACTGCTTACACTAATGAATCGGAGCGACACCTTGGGACACACAAAACCTGGGAACTAATTTGAAATAGTGCTGCAAGCTTCAATATGGTTTCGGGCATGAAAAGTCTTCAAGAAGTGATAGACAGTGACTGCCATCGTCTGCGTTATTAATAGACAATTTACTCGGCAGATTGATTGTGTAACTTATCTGATAAAATTGCATTGGAACGTTTGAGCTAGTGTTAATAATTTCCAATATTTGTGGGATCATTATCTCGCAGTTAATCAAAAATAAACAACCTTTATTATTATGAATCCAGTTACTCTTGTTTACAAGTAGTCTTGTAATGTGTTAACGATGCACCATCTGACCTCACATACTTTTCTAATGCTGTGTTAAAAGGGTTATCAGAAATTGTGATAAAAGAGAAAGATGTATATTGCTATACTGTTATAGTTTAGCATGTTGGTTCTTCCTCTGTAATTCACAGGCACAAATGACAACATTTCATTTTTTAACCAGGCCTTTTTCCCCATAAGATCATACAGAGTATAAAAAAATAATGTTTTTAAAAGTTTGAATATTGTAGTTATGTTACTAGAAATATCTATAAACGAACCGTTATCTAATGTTAAACGTTCTACACCTCACCCAGGGTATATATTTTGTATTTAGTTAATATTTTAAGTAAATAACCCTAATTTAACACAGATAGAAAACTGTATACTCGTAATAACTGTATATGTGTATTCCTAGAAATGTAATTAATGAAATAAATGAATATTGTTTATGCAACATGCCTAGCTGTTCTTACAAACCTCATACTTAACATTTGTTTTCTTAAATATGGATGTTTTCTGAAATAAAGTTACGAAAATCACCTAATCAACTATTAAAGAAACTAAAAAAAAAAAAAAATCTCATCCGCGGATTTGAACTCGTGACCATCGAATTGCTAAGCCGCAGTCCAAACCACTAGACCAACACGCCATTTGCGTTATACTACGAAAAACTTAAACGTATGATATCATCATCAAAGGGGGGTCCGGTTTCTTTGAAGCTTACTGTACTAGACAACTGATAAACATACATATATATTTCTAAATACATACATATTATAGATAAATTACACTCAGACAAAGAACAAATGATCGTGCTCATCACACAAACATTTGTCCTGGGTGGGAATCGAACCCACGACCTTGCGTATAGTAGTCAGGGCCACTGACCACTAGACTAACAGGCCTGCCCAATTGATTTGAAACATGATTTTAACCTTTTGAACGCCAGAGTATAAACGTATCGCCGTACCCCTGACGCCAGGCCACTTTTTCTGTCAAATGACCTTCATAAAAAATAGGGATTCCAAAACGTATATCGATATACAACTGAGTTTTTATTTTCGTCTTTAATTTTCTAATAAACCGTACTCACGACACTGAACATGTATTTAACCTGCCACTATATTCCAATATAGTAATCTTTACACAGCATTTAACAGAGACTATCAATGAAAAAGCAGATATTAGAAAAATAAAAATATATATTTATTACAATATGGTTACAACATTATTCAACATGACTTGTCTTCGTATTGTGACAATGGCGTTGCTTGCCAGTCAATTTTATGACATTCTCGCATCTGAATTAGGGATGTAGCAGTGTACACGTTGGTTATCGATTCTATTAGGTTGTCTCATAAGTTCTTGCCATATTTTATTTTTGTCGAATTTTCTCGTATTTAAACTAAAGTGAATTCAAGAAAATTCTAGATCTTTCTAGTAAGGATGAGTATCTTTTGTGGTGAGGGTATAAATAGGCGCGGACGCAACGCAATAATTAGTCTTTAGTAAAAATGGATCAGCGTCAACTGCGAGCTATTATGCTATATGAGCTTCGACTTCAAGTCTCTTCAACAGAAACGGCTAAAAAGATTAACACTGCATTTGGACCGGGTACTACTAGCGATCAGACTGTTCGTTTCTGGTACAAGCGTTTTGACACCGGTGATATCCTCAAAGATCAACCTCGCCCAGGCCGACCCACCAGCTTTGATGTAGATGCTTTGCGTCACGAACTTGAGCTACATCCAGACTATAGTACGCGCGATGTAAAAAAGGCGCTTGGACAATCCCACACGACTATAGATCGTTATCTCAAATCGATGGGATATCGCAAAGTGATGTCACGTTGGACACCTCATGCGTTAACGGACCATGACCGGGCCGTTCGTGTGGTCATTTGTCAGTTTGTTACTTCGTCCGCACAGACGAGACTTTCTCAAGGACATTATTACATGTGACGAGAGCTGGATACATTATGAAACTGACACGCGTCATGCATATTGGATTCCTCGCGGGGAAAACCCACCAGCCCAGCCTAAACTTAATGAACACGGTCGTAAGATTATGTTGTCTGTTTTCTTGGATTGGCAAGGAATGATTTTCTGGGAACTCCTCGAATCTCATCAGACTATTAACGCCAATCTATACACGCAGCAGCTTCGCAAACTAGCAGATGTTAAAAATTAAGCGGCCAAAACGACTTGGAGTCCAACTTTTGCATGACAACGCACGACCTCATTGCGCCAAGTTAACACATAAACAGCTGGAGGAGCTAGGATGGCTGACTGTTCCACATCCACCGTATAGCCCGGATCTTGCGCCTTCAGACTTTCATTTATTTCGAGCTCTTAAATTTCATTTACTAGGAAAAAAAATCGAAAATTCTGGAAGTATTAAAACTGAACTTGAAAATTTTTTCGAGTCCCAGCCTGCCTCATTTTGGGAGAAGGGTATTCAAATTTTGCCCAGTAGATGGCTGACTGTTGTTGATAACGAGGGAGACTATATAATTGATTAAATGTATTTTTTATCAATAAAAAATATTAATAACTAGCGACCCGCCCCGGCTTCGCACGGGTGCAATGGAGAAACTGATAATTTTAGAGCCACTATTTCTCGTAAAAAGCATAGGATAAAAAATGGTTATTGTGGGTTATCCCTAAGAGATAGACATATACCATCGCGGACTTTTTTGTAGACCTTTTTAAGGTGTACAATACTGTAGTACATTATTTTGATCTGTATCGACGGGTTCAGCCAGCGTTTACGATGTAAGCGCAAAAAAATGTGTTTATTTACGACATCACATTAGAAACCTCTAAAATTATCAGTGTTTCTCTACTATATTATGCATGTATTATAGATAAAAACCTTCCTCTTGAATCACTCTATCTATTAAAAAAACCGCATCAATATCCGTTGCGTACTTTTATAGATCTAAGCATAATTATATAGGGACAGACAGACAGGGAAGCGACTTTGTTTTATACTATGTAGTGATAATTTGTCTTTTAACTGGCAATAATTTATAAGACAACCTAATAATAAGTATTCTTATCTAATATAATACGTTTTATTTCTCCTGATACCAACTTATACACAAATAATATACTCTGGACTAAAATTTCATATTCATCTTAAGTTTTTATTGATTTTACAATCATACGTCACAACACTAGCTGTCACATATAGCAGACTACGGCGTGTGAGGCACTCCTTTTATACGCGTTTAACATCTACTTTTAAAACAACAAATTTCTCGATATTGGTGGTTTATTTATATTAGTTTCATGCAATACAATAAACTTTTAAATTATTTAAGGAACCTTAAACTTTTAAATTATATAAATAAAAACACACAAAACTAATGATGAAATTGTTTATTTCATAATATGGTGCGACGTGTATTTTGTCATATATGTGTGACGTTGGCGTTGAGGGTAAGATTTCGTTTGTCACGTATATGTGACAATGGCGTTCAAAAGGTTAAACAAACAGATTAAGTTGGTACCTAGTCAATTTCCATAAGAATTAATTTCTCTGGTTTTACACAGACTATATCCTGTCATGTATAATATATTAATGAAAACTGCATATTAGTCGCAAGCATGTTGGCTCACGAACAATGAATGACAGACAAGCAAAGACAAGCCTTGTGCGCATCGTGCTTTAATACTTTATTTAATGCTTTAATACCGACACACATCGCGAGGTAAGTCAACTCATTTTACTTAATTCATTTGCAATAATGAATCGTAACTCGTTTATTGAAAGTGCTGTTTCCAGTAGCCATGTTAGCTATGAGCTCGGTAACCTAAGCTATTCCATAGTTTACCTGGCCGGCGGAATGTAAATTAATGAAATTTTCTATATTATAAACAAGCAACCTGCCCTTGCTTCGCACGGGTCCACCAATGTACAGTCCGCGCGCGAGCTCCGAGGAATGATAAGGAATGTTGACGTAATGAGCTAGAGTTGTGATTTAGTCGATATTGCACTGTCGATACTAATACATCTTGAGCCTCCGCGCGAGTGTAAATCATGAAATCATTCTATGAGGGATGTACTGAAATTAAAAAAAATGTATCATGTATGTATTTAATCACTGTGGCAATCAGAATAATCAGTACTTGAAGAATTCGATGTACTATCGTCACTCTCCTCACGCACTTCAATAATAAATGAGTTGACAACATTCTCCATCAAGCCATCCCTTTGACAGTAGTGTTCCTCTAATGCTAAGACATGATTATACAGACATATATATATATAAGACAGGATCATATCCACACCAATCTTCTTTTGTGACTTGCGTGATAGCTTTTTCGGTGACCTCCTTCAGTCTCGTTCGTCAGAGAAAAATCTGAAGTAGTTGTGTTCCCTCACGAGCCTTTTGACTTTTGCCCATGCGAACTCTATTGGGTTCAAGTCGCACAAATAAGGCGGTAATCTCAGTACATCGTGACCCAAAACAACTTATAAGTGTAGTACTATTTATAGTAGAAAATGACACTACCTACTATCGCAAAATTAAAAATGACTCGATAAGCGTGTTCTCGCGTCAGGGTCGACACTAGTACTGGGAGAGTGCGGGGGATGGAGCGACGGTCGGGCGCGGCGCACACCCGCCCGCTTCCTCAGCCACCGATTCCTCGGAGCTCGCGCGCGGACTGTACTTATGTGGCGACATGTCAAAACAACTAGTTTTTTCTGCTATACCTAATACATACATATATAAAATCGTAGCGAAGTCAAAACTTTTTGAAGGCACGGTTGGCGCAGTGGTTAAGTGCAATCGAACCTGCGTATCGCAGGTTCGATTCCCACACGGAACAAATATTTTGATCAGCATTCACAGATTTTGGAAAAAATGTACAGTCCGCAAGGAAATGGATAATTTCTACAAATATTTTTTTATGCCAATCGATCCTGTTTCTTATAACAATTTAAAAACTATCGGACCAACTGTGGTTCGAGTACCACAAAAATCAGAAATCTTAAAAAACTTCCCATACATTTCGTAGGAAATGAGACTGAGATGACAGAACACAATATACAGGTGTATGACAGCAATAGACTTATTCAATTACTTCACTGGACTGAATAGGGAACGAATATAACGAATATCATCCCACGGAGCACGGCTATTTTAGACAACTTTCAACAAAGCAAATAGCTTAAAGGTACCACTGCTTTTCAAACCTAAGTCAGATTCCTAACAATAAAATGATATTTTTTGTGCTTCTTTTTTTACATTTTTTATACATATAAAAATATAAAATGTACAGTCTGTACAATGTAAATGTAAAAAAAAAATGTAGAATTTACACAGAAAAACATAATGTTCCTCATCTTTCGGTAAAATAAAAATAAATAGGCACATAGTTTCTTTTGCCTTACCAATAAAGAAAAACGTACGAAAATAATAGTCTCGAAAGGAAACACACTGATTGTTAGTGTGTCCCTCTCGCACAATGTGGCACTGTTCTGTCTCATAAATTAGTAGTATTCAGTTTCGTTCACAGGTAACTACGTTAACAATAAGAAATGGAAATCATCTAATATGAGATTGTCAAAGTAAATATAAATCAATGCAGATAATAATAATTTGTGTTAATGTTACAAAAATAATTATTACCCGCTTTGAATATAATTTTTTACCCGACAACGGCAGAACCAAGGGAAGCTATCTATGTAAATATGTTCCCACATAACTGCTAAGCTATTCGTCGTATTTTGAACCTTTTTAGTTGGAGTTTTTGTAGTAGTCGAGTGGTTTTAGTTTTTAACTTTCAAAGAGAGAACTATGCGCCGAGTAGTGGGTGAAGGGATGTGTATGATGATGAGGTCTTACCTGAGTGTGCAGTTTCCTCAGCGGCGGCGGTGTGGCACTGGCTTCTGTGTCCGAAGATATGGTCCTCAGGAGAAGGGGAGTGTCGCTCGAATCTGCCAACTCGGACACCGTGTCACTTATTTCAGTACCATCACCTCCTTTTCTTTAAAAGGAAAAGATATAAGATATGAAATCTGACCAATACAATAGTACAGGATGGTTTATTATATAATGAGTTAGTTAGATAGAAGTTTATATCTGGATCCTGTTAACTCATCGAGATACAATGGTGACATGAACGTTGATAATCTTTACAAGGATGCCAGCAATATAGATTGGCCTGCTCTGTTTGCCTCTGCATCAGTCGATGAGCAAGTTAATATTCTTATGGCGAAGCTTATCGAGCTCTACGATCAACACGCACCTGTTCGAGAAGTTAAGTTTAGACATTTGCCGGCGCCGTGGTTTACAATCCTCAATCCTCAATCACTGCAACAAGGTGTGTAGGAATGCTAATCGCCACTACATTCATACTTCTGTCCAAAAAGGGGACGTATCCACAGTTTGGAAATTTCTTACATAATTGGGGGTTGGTAAAAACCGACAAGAGACAATCCCAAAAGACATAGACCTGAATGCAATAAATAATCATTTTACTGTTTCGTCCAATTTTGATAGGACAATAAAATTGAATACACTGAATTATCTTTCTTCTCTTCCGACTCCCAGTTATTCTCCATTAATTTTGGTCAGTTTTACGCGTGTGATGTTGAAGAAGAACATGCTATCGATTACTTCCAATGCAGTAGGAAGTGACTGTGTCAGTCGTAATATGATAGTTCCTGTGTTGGATACTATCCTAATTTGTCTTATCCTCAATTTTCGGCATCTAGTGGTGTCTTTCCATGCTCGTGGAAACATGCTCAAATAATGAATACCGTCCAATATCCGTCTTACCATTCCTATTCAAAGTTCTTGAACGGTTAATACACAATCAAATACATTTTACTCTCTAAAAATAATCTCCTCGACCCCTTCCAGTCTGGCTTCCGTCCTGGTCATAGCACCACCACCGCGTTTCTGAAAATTACGGATGATATAAGGTCAGCTATGGAAAACGATAGTCTAACGGTTTTGGCTTTGCTAGATTTCAGTAATGCTTTTAATACTGTTTATTTTGATGTTTTGCTTGGTATTCTTTCTTCTCTTAACATATCTCCATCGGTAATTGACTGGTTCCGTAGTTACCTGTTCGGTCGCCGGCAACGTATTTGCATCGGAGAGACCTTGTCTTCCTGGAGTAATACTTCTGCCGGTGTACCTCAGGGTGGCGTTCTATCCCCTATACTTTTCGCAGTTTTTATTAACTCAATCTCCGACGAACTAATTTCTTCCTACCATCTTGTGCAGATGATTTACAAATTTACTCGCGAGCTCCTCTTGGAAATCTGACCGAGGCTATCTTAACGTGATCTGGCCCGTATATGCGACTGGAGCAAGAGATATGGACTTATGGTCAAACCCTTAGAGACGCGGGTTGTAGTGGTGGGTAGTTTCTAGGACGGTCTCAAGAATCGACTGGACGACCCTTCCAAAAGTTTCATTTAACAACTCAGTGGTTCTCTTTAGTGATAAAGTTAAAAACTTGGGGATATTTATTAACAATGCCTTCTCTTGGACTGCCCAGCTACAGGAAGTTAGACACAAGCTATTTGCATCTGGGCACCTTTGAAGAGATTGCGTAATTTCCTACCGACTGCCACCAAGATTTCGCTTGCACAATCGCTTCTTCTACTCTTCCTTGACTATGCTGATGCCAGCTATCTTGGTCTTACCCAAGACCAACTCGATAAACTTGAGCGGCTTCAAAATTTTTGTACAAGGTTCATAGTCGGTTTGCACAAACATGACCATGTTTCCGATTTTCGTGTGAAGCTCAAGTGGTTACCAATTCGCCTTCGCTGAAATGCTCATATTATTTCCCTTTTGTACAATGTGCTCTTTCTCTTTCCACCCCTCTCTATCTCAAGAAACGTTTCCAGTTTCTTAGCGAACCCCCACACGAAATTTTTAAAATCATCAGATAACATGAAGCTCAAAATGCCTATGCATTCCACAATTTTCCTTTATAAATCCTTTCCTGTTCAGGCCGCTCGTTTGGGGAATGCATTACCAGTTGAAATAAAACGCGCGC
>OX451399.1:7238324-7332947 GCA_949629135.1 Eremobia ochroleuca
AACGCAAAGATCAGCCATTACCCCCCTCGCCATATTTGAGGGAAGGAGGCAACCCGACCCCCGACGCTACCGCAAGCAGTGACATCTGAGGGAGGATGACGAACTTGCTGCCGGTTGCTCAGGTAAGAATAATATGATCAATCGTCGAGGTCACTAGCTAACCACATATTGCAATCAACTCATTAGAAAACATTTAAATGGGTTGATTATGTCAATAATATAATAAAAATAAAACTAAACTGATTTGACTTATACAGCCCAATAAAAACAATTGTATAATGAGCTCATAGTATAATAACCTATCAGTAATCTAATTCTGGAGAAAGAACATAAACATTGTCTTGAGTTAATCAGGGCGACCAACTATTCTTATCGTTTAAGTAGTCGTTGATGGAGTAGTATGCCTTTGAACAAAGGTTGGATTTTACTTGAGCTTTAAATGCATTAAAAGGCAAATCTAGCAAAGAAGAGGGTAGCTTGTTATAAAAGGCTATACCAAGCCCAACAAATGAGTTATGAACCTTATGAAGCCGGTGAAAGGGAGCACGTAGTTTGTCCTTATTTCTGGTGTTAACATTGTGAACATCACTGTTTTTAGTATACAAGTGTATATTTTGCCTAATATATATGATGTTGGCAAATATGAATTGTGATGCAAACCGTGAGAATACCAATATCTTTAAATAAATCTCTTAGAGAAACTCTAGCACCTAGCTGGTAAATAGCTCGAACAGCTCGTTTTTGAAAGGGACGAATATATTTTGTATATCAGCTGCTTTGCCCCACAGCAGAATACCGTAGGACATAACGCTATGAAAATAACTAAAATATACTAAACGAGCTGTATCAACGTCAGTGTATTGTCTTACTTTCCTGACGGCGTAGGCAGCCGAACTGAGCCTTCCTGCTAGGCTCGATATATGTGGTCCCCACTGAAGTTTGGCATCTACTGTTATTCCCAGAAAAACTGCTGAGCTCACAGTCTCAAGCGCCTCTTATCTAAGACGATGTTGGGTCCTAGATTTCTAACATTCGGTAAGGCGAACTTTACACATTTCGTTTTCTTGGCATTGAGAACTAGGTTATTTGACGTAAACCAATCCGTAACTATTGAGAGTGCACTGTTTACCTCGTCAAAATCTAGTCTATTCCTGTCTACTTTAAAAATAAGAGATGTATCATCAGCAAACAGTACAACGTCACAGATTCCCTTTAAATGGAATGGTAAATCATTGATATAAACTAAGAACAAGAATGGGCCCAGTATTGAGCCTTGCGGCACACCTAACTGAACTGGTAGCCCGGAAGATTTCACACCATTAACATCTACACATTGGAACCTATTATGTAAATAACAATTTATTACGTTGAGAGCTTCGTTTTGGACACCGTAATGACGTAGTTTACGCAAAAGCGTGTCATGGTGCACGCAATCAAAGGCTTTGGAAAGATCACAGAAAACTCCGATAGCATTTTGCGAGCTCTCCCATGCGTTAAATATGTGCTTCAGCAAAGCAACACCCGCATCTGTAGTCGAACGACCTTTTGTAAAGCCATACTGTCATTATGAAGGAGGCTATTTAAATTAAAATGTCTTAGCAACTGCTTGAGTATTAATTTTTCAAATATTTTGCTAAATGCAGGTAAGATGGAAATAGGCCTAAAATTGCCACATCGTTTTTATTACCTGATTTAAATAAAGGTATGACTTTACTATTCTTCATGAGGTCAGGAAAAATTCCTAAATCAACACATTTATTAAAAGTAACAGCTAGATAGGGGGCTACGATGTCTATTATATTACTTAAAAGTTTAATGGAGATGCCCCAGTAGTCACCGGTGTTTTTAGACTTAAGTAGGTTAAAAACATTAACTACATCATGTGGGGTTACATGTTCGAAACTAAATAAACGACTACATTGAGGTACACTACTATGCAAAAGGTTTTCAGCTTTAGACGGGGACGAATTTAAGGAGCGAGTCGTAGTTATGGGTATGTTGGCAAAAAACTCATTAAAAGCTTCAGCTACGTCAGCGGCTTTATTAACTAATTTATTATCGACCATAATCTCAAGTACTTTTTCTTGTTTAACCGATTTACCCGTTTCATTGTTAATAATTTTCCAAGTTGTTTTTACTTTATTATTAGAATTTTTAATAGCATCGCTTAAAAATTTTGATTTAGCAAAAGCACTAATCTTTTTAAATAATTTTGAATAATTTTTGACATACTCTAGGAAAGGAGTGTCAAACCTGTATTTTTTCAAACCATATAACTCGTATAGTCTCGCTCTACTTTTATAAATACCCGGAGTAGCCCATTGGTTAAAGCCAACGGAGGATCCATTAATATTAACAGTTTTGGTCTTGAAAGTAGATTGGTACTCTTTTTGCACAACATCAAAAAGGGCACCATAAATTTCATTAGGATTCTCGTGTTCTACTATAGATGGTGTAATTCTATGAACTATATTATTTTTAAACATTTTGCAACGGGTAGCTGTATAAGGCCTGCATTCAATTTTACACGGCTGTTTATGTAATGGCATGGGGAAGCTAGCTAATAAACCACAGTGGTCGGACGTTAAGTCAGTTAAGACTAATTTGTTTTTGGCATCAAAAACACTAAATATATTATCAAGACAGGTTGACGAAGATGCCGTGATCCTAGTAGGTTCAAAAAACAAGTTAATTAAATTATAAGACCTAAACAAATTGAGAAGTCTAATACTTAATGGAGTAACATCTAAAATATTAATATTGAAATCTCCGCATAAAATAATACTTTTGTTACTTGATTTCAACCTATTGAGAGAATCCTCCATTACCGATTCAAAACTAATAAAATCCCCAGAGGGGGGTCGATAAACGCAAATTATAACGTATCGCTCAAGTTCAACACAAGACAACTCTATAGTGCGTTCGATTGAAAGATTCACTAAATCTAAACGTTGTTTACATTTTAACTTGTTTGAAACAAGAACTAAAGAGCCACCGCGAATAGCACTTTTTCTCACAAATGCACTCTGTACGGTAAAGTTATCATCATTGATAAACACTACTTCATGTTCTTTCAACCAGTGTTCAGTCAAACATAACACCTGAACATCATAGTTCTCCATAAACAAACTTAACTCTAGCTCTTTGCCGGACAGACCCTGCATATTTTGATGTACAACATTCAACATATGTGGCTGACCCGTTGTCGCACCTAATAGTTTAAACTACAAGGCGTATCAAAAGTAGTGTTAGTACCACTACTAACAGTAATCGATGGTACCCTACAGGTACCGGTATCAACTAGATACTCTATACTCTATCCTATTCCTCAATACTTCAGCATCCTCATGCCACACAATTCATTAAATGACATTTTCTAATGAAATAAAACTTTGTTAAACATAAGGATTAATAATTTTATGTTAATACTTACTCTCTCACTAATGGAGGGCGTCGACGCTCTACTAGCAATGGACTCTCGTGATTCCGCGTTGCGGATTCTACGCCCCAGTGACGACGGCGGACTGTCTTCTGCTAGCCCGGTCTCCGGTAATGAAGCACCGCGCTTACTGAACACTTTTGGTGGAGGCCTGGACATGAATCAAAGAAAACAATATTACTATTTGAACGAACTTAACAAAAACACCATGGGAGATTCAATCATTTAGCAATCAAAACAGAAAGAAATAACGATGATGATGAATAGAATAGGGTTGAGCTATACAAAGGCCCATTTTGCAACACCTTTTCCAAAAAACCCATGATTAAAAATAACTTACTTGGGTGGGACTTTCTTCTTAGCAATTGCCACAGGATCAACAGGACTGCCTTCTGATGACTGCTGGGACTCTTCAGACTTCTTGGAAGCTTCTGCTAATTTCAGACCATTTACTTCGATGACTGTTACAAAATCACCAGTTTGTGACGTTGGACGGTTTTTGGCTTGATTTGGACTTGTTTGTTCTACTGGTACTGTAATAATGGGATCACTTTATAGTTTATGATATTGCTAGCACTTTGCCCATGACTTTGTCCATGTGGATCATGGAATTTTCCCATATAGCTTCGACATCTCATTTCACCCCTTTAAGGATTTGGGTGTAATATTTAATACAGTAAACACACTACACAGTTAACAGTAACAAATTGGGAACTTAATAGTCCAGACAATAGGATTTGTTTGAATTTTCGGTCATGTTAATCAACTACTGCAAGAATTAATTCTAAACCCATCATATAAAAAATCTTTGACATAAAAACAAGAGAATATTACCATTATCATGATCATGATTGATGTCAGTTCTCTGGACTATTTCACTATTACATCTTCTCCGTGCTGCCTCTGCAGCAAGGTTTGATAATTCATTGATGCATTGGTTCACTGAGCTCCTCTCAGTTATACGGACTGGCTTGTTTCTGAGCTGCACTGGTTCACATTCAATCTTTTCAGGTGTGGAATCTTCACTTTTATTGCTGTTTAGACTTACTTCACTTGTCTGCAGTAACAAATCAGTGTTGGAACCCTAAAAAATATATATAATTAAACAAACTTCAATTAAAAATAATGGAATGCTCAATAAAACATAATTCAGCCTTGAATAGTAATGCTTTCATACTATTATTAACTAAAAGGATGTTATGCCAATCTAAATAGCTGTAATAACTGAGTACTTAATTAAGTTTTATGAATGTCAATGTGCCCATTTACCTCATATTCTCCTAATTAACACAGTGTCATGCCTATTCCTCTAAATTAGTTCATGATGCAACAAAGCACACAAAAGATATGTTTGAATGAGTAACTTTTATTTATACAAATAAACAGTAGTTAGTTTGAAGACTTTCAGTGGTTCAGTTCAGTGGTTGAGCATATTGACCCTACAATAACACTAGCATAAATCATGGGATGTATTGAACACCTCAGTGTATGCATGTATAAGTATAGAAACTTATTTGTATTCAGAGTCTTATATCAGCCATCTTATTTACATCCTCATTGATGATTCATCACACCTCGGTGTAGTTGTATAACCATTTGTAGACACTCTTATGTTGCAAGATATTAAGCAGCCATGAAGCAGGTCAAACATACTGTTACTTTCACACGCTTCACAAATCAATTAACAGTTAACATTAAATATTAATTAATTGGCACTCATGTGTGGATAATTTTTCCATAACATTAATATTTATCTCAGTTATGAATACTGCATATAATGCTGAACTACATTTACAAGGAGTAACATTTTACTATAAGCCTATGGCAAATAACACAATAGTATTTCCATGACTAATATAATGTTTTGATACTCTTTAAATATTTCTTACTCATCAAACTATTAATACTAGCACACAGCTGAGGTTTAAAACTGAAGTATAACTAACCAAGATTTACATTGTTAATTTTTACCCGACTGCCAAGGAAGGGTTGTTTTTTTATTCATGTACGATATAACAATAGAATAAACAACATTAAAAGTTATTCATATTTAGGTGCTTAATTATTAATAGCTATGCTATTCTCCTCCATCATTGATCATCTTTGAAAATATGTCAATCAATATTGGTTGTTTATGAAAAATTAAATATACACTACATTATCAAATTATTATAATATGCAATCTGATATTGTAGGCATATTGATAATAATAGACTTTTTTTTCTAACAAATAGGTCTTGCAAAAATACATATTATATGTATTTTACATGTTACAGAAGCATATTTTATTTACAACTTACCTATTAGAATATTTCTTATTTACATAATTGGTTTAGTATTCACACAGGAGAATTTATTGATCAATTAATAAGAAAATTATGTCCCCACATAAGAAGGAGAGTGAAAATTACATCACAAGGAACAATGTTGTATTAATTAACATATAACTCAACTTTTGTCTGCAATAGAGGTTTATAGTAAACCTCCATTGCAGACAAAAGTTGAGTGTTGTTTTGTAACAGGAATATAAGTAGTAATGATTAGACCACACAAGGCTATATCCATGAATCTTCATGAATCATCCCAAAGTACATAAATTAAGCTATAGGAGAAAAAAATAGTTCCAAGAATATGATTTTATATTTCATTGTCTTACAATAAATGGTAATTCACATAAAAAAATTAAGTTATTTCATCATCAGTATAATATGGGATTTCTTGAGTCATTAAATTAATTGCATAATTATAATGTGAAAATTATATATTTATTCCATGTTTTGTTTTAAAATAAAATTAAAATTGCCATTATTAATTTGGGAAATAGTATTAGATTCGGAAACGATAACATAAAATATATGCTAGAACCGATTAGATATTGTATGATAATTAAGTATTTGGGGGAACTATTAAAAATATATAATACTCCTATTTTGTGTAAATTACTGAACTGAATTAAGTAAATATGATCATAAAGATTTACCTGCTTGCTATCAGAAGCCTTATCGTCGAGATCGTTCACGTCACCCCCCGAAGGCGGAGCCGTCCGGATGCCTTCTGCGGCAGCTTTATGTTTTTCCACATCTGACAGCAATGTTTCTAAATACTCCACGTAAAACTCTTCTTTCTCCAATTCTTCTCTCAATATAGCAACTTTTTGTTTGTGTTTAGCCAAATTAGCCCTGACATCTTCTTCCCAAGCTGCTGGTAATGCACTCTCTGGAAAACGTTGCACCCACACGCGTTGAAAATCTCCGAAGACACTCATCTCTTAGAAAACGATGTCATGACAAATTTATGTTACAATACAATCAAATATAATTAATTTTGTAATTTTATCAGTGTAAAAAATGTATAACAAATACTGTCATCGCATTGCAAATTCTTGGTTTTATTTACCACAGATGTAAGAAGAACACAGATGTCGTGAAAACTTCAATACATCAACAACCATAGACATTTTCGTTCTTTAAATTCAGTAGCCCGATGGAGAATTACTGTCATTTCTACCGAGAGGAACTGACTCAAAAAAAAAAAACTTATCATAGACAAAGTCAGCTGGACATTGGAGAATGAAAATGTCAAAACTTTGTTATTCAAAATAAAATCCTAATATTTGCAAGAAAATGGATCCAAATTATGTCAAATCTATTATTGAAGGGCTGAAATCTTCATCTTCTAGTCGTGTTCAAGAAACGCTGCTGAAAATAAGAAGCAAAATCATTACCAACGACAGTGGAATAAAGCTTTTTCGGGAATGTGGTGGCTTAGAATGTTTATTGCCACATTTGCGCAAACCGAATGAAAGAATACTTGATGTTACGTTAAGCATACTTGGGAATTGCTGTCTCGAAGAAGAAAGTAGCTTAGCGGTATGTAATATTGAACATTTACTAAAAGAGTCATATTACTCATTAGTAAAAAAAATTATACAGTCAACCACACATCAGTGGTAACACTCGCACTACGAAAATCGTCCTTACTGCTACGACCTAAAGGTGCTGTCAATGTCAAATTGATATCATTGTTATGCGATTGACTGTTCTACATAATTTATGATGTGGTAATAATATTTGAGTATTAATAAAGTTTTGTTGACAACATCATTTCAGGTTGGTAAATTATACATCTTTGGACCATTAGTGAATATAATAAAAACAGTATGCCGTGATAGCATAGTAGGCAGAGCATGCCGTGTGATAGGCAATCTGGCACAAAAGAATTCAAATGCAGATGGTTTACACAATCATGGAGCAGTGACTGCATTGGTAACACTAATTGAGAACAGAGACAAGAATACATCTTATCCTACTCTTACAATGGCTGTGCGGGCCATCAGGTAATTTTAAACTAATATTTCACTACTATTTTTTAAATAATTAAATCTCCAGGAAGCAAGTAAAAAAAAAACTCAGATTTACTGTAAATTGTCCAAAATCCCTATTAGTCCTGTAACTTATATGTACAGATGCCAGCACATCAAGCTACTACAAATTGTAAATTTCTTTAATAGATTTTCAACTTTATCGCTAAAGCATAAGGTTCGAAGGTGATTGGTAAAATTTGACAGTTTCGGGTAGCTTGATGTGCTGGTGGCTGTACTTGGTGGAGTTATTAAAACATCACTCACACACTTCAAAATATAACACGTTTTTTTAATTTTTGTAATACAAGATTATGCAAAAAATGTCATGGTTTAAATTAACCTTTTTTTTGTGTAGACAACTGTGGATGGTAACAGAGAAAAGGGATGAGATGCTTAGCTTGAACTCAGTGCGCTGCATAGCAATATTATTGACAACAGAATGTGAAACAGCTGGCATTATCAAATCAACCACTCCAGGCCGTGAAACTGAAGGCCTGAGGAAGAGTCAGGAAGAACTGATCACTGGCATATTGAAGTGCTTGGGATACTTTACTACACATTCTACTGCACAATGTGCTGAACAGGTCAGCCTCCAAAATACATATATGTCTGATAGAATTCTTAACTCATTAGTTGACTCTTCAAAATTAATACTTTTTTCTATAAAATACATAATTTTTTTGATAGGTATAACATTTGGAACTTCAGTAAAATGAGACAATGTGTCATATCTAACCACAATTTCCTCACAACCAACTCCCAACACCATCAATACTGTCATGAGAACTGCCTTATAGCTTATTTATTTTGCAGATTCAAGGAGATGGTAGGGGTTATCAATGCCTTGTAGCTCTAACAAAGAAGTTTGAATCTCTTGCACTGAAGTGTCTCATGAATCTGTGCTACCTGTCTAGCTGTCGCCCTCTACTAGGCATTGCGGGATTTGTGGAGTGCTTGGTGAGCATACTGCAGAAAGTTACAGGTAATAGGACCTTTTTATTACATTTATAATTTCACCATAAGATATTACTTTTCTATTTCTTATCACGCACGACAAAAGAAAACTAAAGTTTAGGGTCATTGAAACGCCTTTTTTGGCTTCCTTGACATGAATATGATTTGTGATGCTTCGCTCCGGCGCGAGATTACCATGATCGAGCGCAAAATTCTTGCAAGAATGTTATCCCATAATGCTAATAAGTAAAGTAGTGTAGAACATTTAACATTTTATTTTTTAACATTTTTTTTTATTACAGATGTTTTCCTGTGGCCGGAAGGCACCGCTCATGCTTTGGCGCAGCTGAGCGGCGAGTCAGTAAATCGATCGCGCTTGCGTCACTGCGGCGGTCTCCCCTTACTGGTAGCGGCCGCACGGGTCAACCCCCACGCTATGCACGCTCTTCTGCAATATGTTTTTGATGATACATGTGAGTTTTTTTTAACAAGAATTAGTAGTAGATCTTTTAGGTATTGGTTCTAAGCGTCCGCCCGAATCTTTTCGCGCCGAAATTCCTCGTTCTTTATCGACGGCTGGCTCGGACCGTAGACGAGGCAAGATGAGTTATCTTTTGAGCATGAATTTGGTATCCTCGTGTCAACTGGGCTCAGCTTAAACAAAATGTTACCATTCGAGATACAATAAGATTTTTATATCATGTTTTCATATTCAATTTTCTATGCATTCGACCCGCAGCATTTCAGATTTTAGTCAATGAAGGTCTTGTAAGCTTACTTACTGATGAACTGACCACATATCTGACTACTATGAATTATGAACATAACAACCTGGAACACGCATCAATGTTATGCGAGGCTATAGAAAAAGTCAAGGAAAGTCCAAGAGACATAAAACCTGATGCTGAATTGCAACCTACTGAAGGCACAAGTAATGCTGAAAGTAAAGTTAGTTTGTTTGCACGTCGTAAAGGCCCACTGTCTTCTCAAAATGAAGACGAATTAAAGGTGGTGATAGAAAGAGATAACATGATCGTCGGATTTGTTGATGCCGTCGACAGCGATGCGACTGATGACAGTCAGAGTGAAGATGAGTCGGCGCCGCTTCGACGTAAGTGCCTCAAAAGAGCCCGATCTCAAAGCCCAAAGGCTATTAAAAAGGTAATCTTTTAGCTATCTTAGGCACCATCACCACGGACGAGAGAATCGCGGTGATAGTCACGCTGTGCCTTAAAATTATCGCCGCGTTGATATCGCCGTGTGGAGATTGATTTATAGTTTCTATTGAATTTGATGACACGCCGAGGCTATCGCCGCGATTTTCTAGCCCGTGGAGATTGCGCCTTATAATATGACAAGTAACGATCTAATACCTAAAAGCAATGCCTAATATATATATGTACTAGCGACCCGCCCCGGCTTCGCACGGGTGCAATGATGATCACTACATAGTATAAAACAAAGTCGCTTCCCGCTGTCTGTCTGTCTCTATGTATGCTTAGATCTTGAAAACTACACTACGGATTTTGATGCGGTTTTTTTTATAGATAAGAGTGATTCAAGAGGAAGGTTCATATGTATAATACATGCATAATATAGTAGAGAAACACTGATAATTAAAGAGCCATTATTTCTCTTAAAAAGTATAGGAAAAAAATCGTTATTGTGGGTTATCCCTAAGAGATAGACGTATACCATTGTAAAATTTTTTGTAGACCTTTTAAAGGTGTACAATACTGTAGTAAATTATTTTGATCTATCTCTAATGGTTTAGCCAGCGTTTACAATGTAAGCGCAAAAAAATGTGTTTATTTACGACATCACATTAGAAACCTCTAAAATTATCAGTGTTTCTCTACTATATTATGCATGTATTATACATATAAACCATCCTCTTGAATCACTCTATCTATTAAAAAAAACTGCATCAAAATCCGTTGCGGAGTTTTAAAGATCGAAGCATATATAGGGACAGACAGACAGGGAATCGACTTTGTTTTATACTATGTAGTGATATACAGGGTGTAACGGAAAGGGGGTATCAACCCTGAAGGAGGTGAATGTGCTCATGAAACTCAACAACTTTCCCCAAAGAACATAAGTCGAAATATGAAAAAAAAATTTGGCCCTCCCTTACAAAACTGACTACCAGCTGATTGATTTACTATGGGAGGGCCAAATTTTTTTTTCATATTTCGACCTATGTTCTTTGGGGAAAGTTGTTGAGTTTCATGAGCACATTCACCTCCTTCAGGGTTGATACCCCCTTTCCGTTACACCCTGTATATGTTTTTTTTTTTTTTTTAGAAATCACAACTAATCAAAATGGCGAGCAAAGACTGGTCAGCTGGTGTTTATTGGGAACCTAAAAGTCCTGAGTGGCCTACAAACCCTCAAGCATCAGGATCTCGCGTTTCTATGAGTCCAGATAGAGGGGACCATGGTCCATTATCTCCATATTCAGATGGCTATCAGTCTGGTTTTAGTCCCGAGTATAGAGGGTTTACGATCAATAAACGGGCTAGATGGGACTGGAGTCCTGAATCGGGCGTCAGTTCAGGAGAAGCTAGTTCTATGTCTCCCTATTGGACAGATTATCAGTGGAGTCCAAGCAGTTCTGGAGGTCCTACTTCACCATTTAGCATTAAAGAAGGTAAGAACATTAATTTATATTTACACTCGTTCTACCTGCGGCTTCTATCGCGTAGACGTGGGAAATTATCTTACAGGAACATACTACGGGGATAAAAACTATCCTATGTCCTACTAACCCAGCATCAGCATAGGTATTCACACCGAAAAGAACATCAATCAATGTAATCAAAAGAGTCGTCCAAAGGCTGTTTACAAATCCAAAACCCGAAAATTTTCTCAGTTTAAATCAAATAGACGACCGCCATTCTCCCAACGGCTGTTTGCTGTCGTGTGCAAGGCAAATTAGTCATTGTAAATATGTAATTTTCGATTCGAGAATCTATTGAGTGGTTGTGAACTTGTGAATAGCTTTGCCAAATATTATGGCCTGTGTGCCAAATATTATATAAAGTCTTCCAACTGTTAAGGTAACAAACCGACAGACAGCTAGAGTTCTTTTCGCATTCATCATATATTCATATCTTAGTATGGAGAAGGGAAGTATGGATTAAGAAACGATAAGTTGACATTTTATATACCATTTCGTTGTCAGTTAATCAATTTAAGATCTTATGTTTTTAAGAATATATTTGATTTTACAACAGCCTACAATTCTAATCTCAGATAGTTCCGACTCTGAAATTTCGGGTCGTTACTCGCCCGTGTGTAGCGACAACGAGGGTGAGGCGGTAGACCTGGCGGGAGTGAGCAGTGCGGCCGCAGAACTGGACGCGGCGCAAATGGTGCACGACCTCGATGAACTGATCATGGAAGACGACGAGAGTGTCGAAGAAGAAGCACCTTTGGAAGGTAAAACCTGTGATAAAATATTGTTCTTCACATAACATCACGCCTGTCATCCCGAACGGTCAAGCAGAGCTGTACCTATAGGACACCCACTTTTAGCCAGTTATGTTGTAAGTCTAACTGAACTTTACAAGGTGTAACTTAAATAAAGCACAGCCTCTTAAGGGGTCATTGTACTCATCACTATGAACAACTTTTACTATGGGATCAAACCTGAAATCGCGAAAAAAAAAATCAGCTGTTCCCTACATTTATGTTCGCATAACTCGTCAAAATGTAGGGAACAGCAGATTTTTTTTTTCGCGATTTTAGCGTGGTCCCATAGTAAAAGTTGTTCATAATGATGAGTACAATGGACCCATCATGAGGTTGTGCGTTATTTAAGTTACAGCTTGTATAATAGGGGCGAGCCTATTTCCATCAACCGGACATACCAGACTTCCGGTTGCTGCTGAAATTCCTGATGGAAAAATCCAATAAAACTTTGCCCGACCTGGGAATCGAACCCAGGACCTCATAATCAGCAATTAGCACTTACGACCACGAGACCAACGAGGCAGTCGACGGCTTCAATTACCCTTGATGTCCGTAAGACTAATGTGAACGACGACGTGGCAAGGATATGGTATTTTATAATAGAATCCATGTAACATTTCCACCGTCACATTGTAACATTTTCACCGCTGGGCCTAGCCCTTCGACATGAATTGCTACAAAGTAGTATATTAAAGAATAACGCTATACTTTTCAGATGTTTCCAAGCTCGTCACGAATTCCAAATCATCGCGCATAGCATGCGTGTTAGTCCTATTATTCCGGGTATCCCATGGAGCTTGCAACTCGTTCGGCGCCCTACGCGAGGAGCCAGTGCCGAACCAGACACTTGAGCTGTTGACGGGACGCGAGTGCCTGAACGCATTGTTGGATTATGTAGAAAGGTGTAAGCGGCCTTTAGGACGAGCCGCCCGCATTCTAGCCAGAGTACTGAGGTATTTAAAAAAGTGGCCCAGTTCCCATTAAAAAATCTGTCGCTTTTCGCTTATCACTTGATGGGAGTCCAAGTAGCGACGGCGACACTGTGAACAAGACACGTTCTGACGCGTTAACGTGTGCAGACCCTTAGTGTAATTCTTATTTTATTTGATTTAACTCTTTCACTAATAAATACATGTTTTCTTTTCAGCAATGCTCTCTGCCTAATGAGTATATTGAAACATAGATTAGCTCTTAGACTACATAATATGTCCGTCAGTTCTAAGCATCCGCCTACTAAATGCCAGCAGTGCAAGCAAGTGAGTCTAACCTTATCTTTATTTTTGTGAGCTTTTGTAATGTCGCTCTTATGAGAAATAACATAACATTCAAATTGAAATTATCCTCTCGTGCTTGTAAACTTACATTTTTGTCCTTTACAGATTTTAAAGCTGAGTTCAAAGTTATTGAGCCAACTAACAATATTAGCAGAATCTAGTTATGGAATCGGTGAAATTAGCTATCAACTACTGAAAGGCAGCTCGTCCATGAAACAAACACTGTCACTGACATTACCATACATCGTGAGGTAAAGCCAATTACAATTAATTATAATTACAGTTTACATTCATGATTCTAACGACTTCGAATGTTCACAGAACCGAAAAAGCGCTCAAGAAATATTTGATAGACTGCAGTGCACTGAACTCGCTGTTCGCAATAATAGGCGAGTCTAAGGAAGACATACAAGACTGCGTAACTGCTTTAGCAAAACTAGCCATTAATGTCCACATAAAAGATCCTAAAGTACTTGAAAATAGATTTACGGGCCAAATATTTGTTAGCTACGATCCTATACTTGATAACTTATCCCTTGATGAGATAGTCACTTTTGAACTAGACGATTTAACAACGGTTAAAGCTAACAGAGTATTTCTGTGTCAAAACTCCGAAGTTTTCAGTGCCATGTTAATGGGATGTTTCAAGGAGTCTGTAGAGAAATGTGTAAGGTTAAAGAATGTGAGCAAACCTGCGTTAGAATACCTATTTACTTTATTGCACTTTGGATTGAATAATACCAGATGCGACGTCCAAGTCTTCCCAATGGCTGAGAAACTAGAAACTAACTTAGAAGTGCTTTTGTTAGCAGATAGATTTTTATTTGATAAACTGAAAGGCCTGCTGAGCAGTGCTATCCTACAGTTTCAATTGAATCCGGACTCTGCCGATAAAATATATGTATGGTCGCTAAGCGAAGGCATGGGTTTCTTATGCGTGGAATCAGTTGCTTATTTGCTGACGGGTAAAATGGGCGAATCTGATCGCACGACAGCTTTTAGAAACATTCTCAACCTAGAGTACAAGGAACAATGGCTTGAAGATATCAAATCTATGATACTGAGACAGTTGGTGAAGTGATATTATTTAGGTAGCGCGAACTCCTTGATTTGCGTAATCAGGAATTACGCAAATCATTTGTCATTGTGCTTTAACCTTTTGAACGCCAATCACTTGTATACAAGTTCGTATTACACAAGTGATTGGCGTTCAAAAGGTTAATTGCTTGGTTATACTATGAAATAAAATGTTATAGAAAAACTATTAAAACTGCCATTTACAGCAAGGTTTTATAATGTGATGTATTTATATAGTTTTAAGGTTTTCAATTCATGGATATTGCATTTATTTAAATAATAAAGCTAATTTTTTTTTTATCTAAACTAATGATTTGCCCACCTAAAAAGTCTTAGTCAATATTTTGTGTTTTCATATTATAAAATTCCCTTTATTCGTCTTTTTGGGCAAACCATCACACTAACAAAAAAATTATAATGTATTTGCAACTAAAAATGTATTTTTCTTAGTGAGAGTGTAAATAATAGTTTTGTTTTATATATAGGTATAAAAACAGTCTTAATGTAATTAAACTTATATTCACTTTGATGTATTGTGTATCAATAGGTCTCCCAATTTTACAATTTCATACCTTATACCATATAATATATCAATAACGAAAAATAGTCAAAGCAGACTCATTACAATATGACTAATAAGACGGTGTATACTGGCCCATTCACAGCTATTCCATAGTTGAGTATCAGTATAAAACCACTTTTGTTTATATGAGGCCTACTGCTTAGTTTCTGGTTTTCGCAATGAAAATGCCAACTTAATATCTTTGTTAGGCACAAGAACCTGTGAAGTGTTAGCTTTTATCTCATCTTTGTTTAAACACTCAAATTCAAAGTTTTGGACAATCTGTAACAAAAAATATACACATTATTATAAAAAAGAAAAAGCAACTAAGGATCATGAATCAAATAGTACCTAAAAAGGATCACAAAAATGATTTGGGTATTAAAGAATAACACATGAAATCCCAACCCAGATTAATTTGCATATGAATTGAATGTTTACCTGACTTATAAGCTCTGTCATCTGTAGTATTGCTAACTTTTTGCCTATGCAAGATCTGGCACCAAGCGCGAAAGGCAGTGATGCAGAGGACACATGGTTCACCAGATCTTTCCTTCTTGTATCGTTGCGGTCCCAGCGGTAAGGAAGATATTCATCAGCTTTACTAAAATTCTGTTCATCTCTTCCTGATGTGTAAATTGAAGCTATGATAGGAGTCTGTAATCATTTATGCATAAAGTTATACCAATTTCTTCTCAAAACAATATAATAAATCTTTGTTAGTCTAGACTAGTGAGCAGAAATGTTTTATTATTTTAAAACAAAAATGTATTGTCAAATACTTTTCTTTCAATACTACTTATTTGAAGAAAATGGTTTGGATATAGAAATAAAAAAAAAGCTTTATGACTCTTTAGGTATATTTCTTTTCAAAATTCTTGTATATGAGTGTTTCAATTCTTCTTTTATGTGTTTGTAGGGTTCTTCTAGTTCACTTGGAGCCAATGGTATCTTCAGTTTCCTTCTCAATGATGGGGACAGTAATACCAAGTTGTGGACTAAGCCTATACCACTCGAAGTCATCCAGTACAGACACATACATGAAGGTACGTTGGCAGCAACAGGTATCATGATTATGGTAAATACTCTAAACACATTTGTGAAAACATTGTACAACTTAGAAGGTTGTCTCAGCTTAGATAACCTTTGTATTTCTATAATTGATAAGTTGGTCAATCCAAATGCCACCGGCAGTATCCAGGAGTGGTCTGGCTCAGTTAAATTAGGAATCCATCCTATACCTCCAGCAGATAACTCCATAAACGTAACTAATGCTGCAGGGTCAGCGTCAGCCATGTAAACTAGGTTCCTCAGTGCAAATGACATACACACCCACACTGGAAGTTGAAACCATATTAGTAAGCTTGCTTTGAAAGGGTGGCAGTTATCTCTTACTATTAAATTGTTCCATTGTTTTTTCAATGATCTCTTATACAATATAACAGCTTGTTTGTCTGTTAACTTGTAAGCTTTCTTTGCTATTGTTGTTTCCTTTTTTAATTCATTTACCAGGTCCTTAAGTTCTAAGCTGATGTTTTCGACTTTAGCTAATATGTAGTTCTGATAAACTGACAGTGGTAGAGTCATGAGCGATCTTATGAGTACCGTGGCTGTAACAATTGTGGCCCACCAGGTCATGCCGGTTACGTCGTGAAAGTAAAGTAACCCATCCTGCATGAAATGCACAGGCATGCTACTTGATATGCTTGCGTACGTTTGTTCTTGCCATTTGACGAAACCTTCCATTGATATATATCTTCTTAGGTGGTAATCCATCGAATTAAACTTATTTTGATTTAGTACACTATATTTATACACTTTGTTTTCGTTATTTCCTATAGCAGTATGGTTACAACAAATTGCACTGAAAGTACGATAGTTTTTAAATGTAGAGTTCATTTTTAACTTAGTAATATGTTTGTAGATTAGCATTTTGATGGGAATTATTGTGTAATTCACAGTAATTATAAATAAATTCAAGTGTTTTAAAACTTTCTAACCTTATTTTCTTAAGTCAATCTAATGTCAAACTATGTCATTGTCAAATAATTCCCACAGATTATATTAGTACTCTAGTTGTCCTACTACCACAGGGAATAAGTAAGTCCGACCTATTGAGTATTGACTAATTTACTTCCTTCCCATTCCCACTAAAGGATTTTTTTTTTAAATAATTTTTATTCATGACCATAGATACGACTAAAGGAACATCAATGTTGTTGCCAAATAATAATATTGGTAAACTTTTAGTAGTTTTTCGCCATACTGCGTAGTTCTTATTTAATACACGAAAGAGCATTAAATAGTGTACATAATTAATGTTTATATCAATGAGCTAATAAAACAAAGTTAATGCTTCATCACACAGATATCAATTAATCAACGCAGTCCACTGCTGGACATAGGCCTCTCCCAGACTGCGCCACAACACCTTGTCCTCCGCTTTCCGCATCCAATCTACATCACACACATGTCAGTCTTTAAGTCGTTAGTCCGTCAATTTTTTAAATAAGATAATCCCTTTTAAGTTATCATAGGCTATCATGGTATAAAGGTATAGTGATTTTACACGTAATGAGATTATTTTTAAGGATCAGTAATTTAGAATAATAATTTCAAAACGCGTTTTTAATAAATACTGGAGTTAGAAAGAATAAATAAATAGAAAGTTGTTAGTTTATATCATATAAAGATTAGATAAATTGTAAGCTTAAACTTACGCCTTTGCCGAGTCTGTATGGCCCAAAAATACACTCTTTGGGCAAAATCCTTGTTAAAAATGGAGCCACAGGATACAACCTCATAGATTCCTTGATCACATAATTTATATAAGAATTTTTAAAATGTAATTCTTGTTTTGCACTTTCATTTCTTGAAAGCAGAAATAATGTCCATATGGATGTATAAGAAGTCTGAAATGTAACTAACATAAATACAACTTAAAGTAGTTATGAGTAAATATATCGATATTACAAATATTAAATACCGTGTCTCCAGCCGCAATGACGAAATCACCGATTATTCTTTTAATATCTTCGGGCTTAACATTTTCTTCAACCAGAACATTTATCAATCCGTTACTGTCTTTGCTATGTAATAACATTTCACTGACAATTTTATGACCTAGAAAGGTTTAAATCCAACGGTTAGGTTAACATACAATAAGTACCTGATGCCTACGTCTTATAATAATTACCTAATGATAGAGATACGTCAACGGATTCTTTAAAATCCCTCCATACATTTAAATTCAACTTTTGACACATAACAACTGGCAGCCCGTACAACTTTGTAGTGGTTTGAAAAATCTTCTTGACAGCTTCAGAAAACATGGTCAGCAGTGTCTCATAATGTTGACCTGGTTTGAGTGATGAAGAGCTCCCTAACATTACTGCTATTATAACTGTGAAAAGTAAATACATATAATGTAAATAAAGGATAGCTCAAATGGATACACTAATTCAGACAAATGATCACTGCTTAGCTGGATGCATCGGGCGACCCATGAAATTATTTTTTTCTCATATACTCGAAACATTGACTTACATTGGCAGGTAAGTCAATGTTTCGAGTAACAAGAAAGATAAGTTCAGCATGAAACTCCAAAATCCAATAAGGATTTTTTATATAATAAGGATCTTTAAACTAGAAAATACAAAAATGCGAAATTTTTATTTTATAGGTCGACCGAAGTCATCACTTCAATTAAGTTATAAAAGGTTTAGTTATTTTCGAAACATACCGTCTATAGAAAGTCTGTAAAACTCAGATTCTAAATTCGGCACAAATGTGCCTTTCTCCATTTCAATTTTCCACTTTCGTATTAAATTATTTACAGTCCTTCTTACTGGTGTTTCGAAGCAAGTTTCAGAATTTTCTTTAAGTAAATACTTGTTCATAACTCTTCGATTTTCTAACCACTCATCACCGTTCATAAAAAATAAACCCCTTTTAGACCCATACAGTTTTTCGTATAATTCCCAAGGTTCTGGCAAAATATGAACGGGATACTTTCCTTCAAGATTCAGTAATAGTGTTCTTATTAGCATGGGATCACTAACAAATACCAGTTCTGTGTTACCACCTAACTTCTCACAATATATGGGACCTAACTGTTTATGTCGAGAATCGGCATATTCGTGTAACCTGTAACGTAAAACAAAAATAATTAATACCTTACCTACCTACTTAGGTATTCTCGATCCACACTCATCGATCATGTTTGCTCCTTTGTAAACACAATTTCCTCATGTCTTAAAATAAAGAAAAAATAGGGCCTTACTTTGTTCCGCTGCCTGCCGCAATAAAGTCTAACTTTGTGCCGAGGAGAGGCAGTGATTTTGGACGAGGCATATGTTCAATAGACAAACGCGTTTTCGGGGCATCAAGTGACAAAAACTTGTTAAATTTTAGAATTTTCAAAAGAGGTACACCTGGGTTGCGATGCATAGTAACTGCAAAAAAAAATGTTTTTGACTAAATAAACCCAAAATAAACAACATACCATTCGCAAGAATAATATACATTACTATTGTTGAATCTGAAACCATATAAATGATAACGGTATTGAAGGTAAACCGATATGCACTGTCAGGTCATCTGAAACACTGCTATAACTTTTAGCTATGTGTACCTACGCTCGACAGACTTTGTATGCTGCAGTCTGTAAAGCACCAGAGAGCTTTCCCACCCTCGACTGCTGAACATTACAGGATAGCCGTTGCTCGAGCAGGTCATACGGCAGCCAAAACGAAATAAAAATGTCATAACTGGTTCTATTATAGTTACTATTCAGAATTCGAATGCTATGTTTATGTATGACTCGCCTGCACAGTAGCCACTAGTTGCGGTCACCGACTCTCTAGGCAAGTGACCCTTGTTGCCTTTCACTGATTCTAGTATTATAAAATATCCTCAAAATACCGCTAAAATACTTTTACAAGTTACAAAGAACGATTACTGACCTTCTCGTTGATGTCGTAGAAGTAATTATACCTATGAATCAAAACGTTTTTTATAACAGTAAACACAGTAACATGTATTTAAAAAATCTATCGCTCAACCCAGATCTTGATTTGGCTGCGTCTCCAAGCAAACTGAATTAAAATTCTCAATTTGAGACCGCTACCTGATCTTGCTGTTGTTCCAGGAAAATCTCATCATTGAATTGGTAATTTTTTATGAATAATGTATGTGTGGCAATACAGAGTTTGAATGAAATACTAAGCCGCTCTGTGAGGTTTAGGATTTATAGCTGTTGTGTTGTAGTTTCACATAACTGTTACTACCTTTCGCATCATGTTACGGCAAGTAATTAATTTTGTAATGTATGCATTACTGAATAATGACGATTTGAAATATGATCTGCATAATAATGTAATTAATATTCATATTACATATTGTTGACCTGTACAATTCAGCTGATGCTATACACGCACGCGCTTCATTGTTTGTTTAATTGTGTATCAACGTTTTGCAGCCCACTGCGTTTAAGTGGTTACTTTTTTAGGGTTTCATTGCTAAAGGATGCCATCAGCAGTGCGATTCTGTAACCATCTCACCGTGAAAACTTAGGTGAAGTGAGTGTGGAGTGAGCTGTCAGTGTCATCCACCTGATACTAGGGATTGACCAAGCATACATTTACGATCATAATCGTGATTTTAATAAAATTTTTATACTAATTCTATTGATCATCTTATACAACGTGTAACGTTAAATGCGCAAAACCTCAGACACCCCAACTGATTTTTAATTCAATTTACCTATTTCAGAGAGAAAATAAGTCATTAAAAAAATTGTAAAGGTTTTATGTGCTGTTTTAGTTTTACTGGCCATTCTGATCGTTTCTTGCGTCCGCGACGACGCTTTATCGAGGGAGGAGTCGTCACCGGGCTGCTGCGCCGCGCTGACATTGGCTTGCTTGACCTATTAATAAATAGACACGGCAACGTTTTTAATGAAGATTTTTTCAAAAATGTGACCTATATTAAAAAGTGGCCCAATTAATTCTGCTCGTTATTCTAATCAAACTATTTTCAGGTTTTGCGCATTTAACGTTACACGTTGTATAATTTCAACGCTACTATTTTAGCTGTCCAAGCATTACTATTTTGTGGGGTTTTAAAATAAAATAGCAAAACAGAAACTCAGTCAGAATCTCAGTATATTGTTTTTTTTTTCCTAGACTAGTACTGACAAGTCGGTGTGATCATGCCACACAAACTATGTGGTACTAAACAACGGGGTTTTGACAACTAAAATACTAGCTTTGAAATTATTATAAAATGATCAATAGAATTAGCATAAAAAATATTATTAAAATCTCGATTATGATTGTAAATGTTTGCTTGGTCAATCCCTCAGTGGAATCAGTGGAATGACACTGACCGCTCACTCCATGCAAGTTTTCACGGTGAGATTTTTACAGAATCGACCGGCTAGACCCTACCGCTAAGCCTACGTTATGTGATTGTCCGTCTGTGACATTCGTAGTTATTAGAAAGTTAGGGATCGTAGCACATTCCGCTTAGTAGTTGCTACCTAACGCTATATGAAAAAGGTGTGAGGAATAAATGTATTTTTTTTTTATTCCTTTGTTTTTCTCTTCTTTGTTGTGTTTCTTTTTTTTCCACAATTGTGAAAATTGCTTCCCCCAAGTCTCTCCAGAATTTTTTTGCCACGTCCATCACCTTGAACCAGCCCTATAAACATTATATTTTGTAATAATCATTACTGGCACACAATCGCAGTAGACCAGGAAAAGCAGAAATAGGGAAGGCAGTCCTTTGGCCTGTACTGGAACACATGCTTATAATAAGGTTTGAGATAACTTTATTCTCATATGAATAGAGTAATTCACTTACCTACATGAGTATATTAAAACTATAGCATAAAAAGTCGATATTGTTGAGCGTTCTACAAAAACTAGACATATGATGTGCTTGAAATTATTGTAGGGAATGTGATTTTTTATGATGTGCTGTAAGAGTAGTTTTTTTAAAAGATATAATAATAATAATAGATCAAACTTTTTGTTAGTTACCTTACCATTTATGTTCCGTGGAAAGATAAAAAAAGTAAAAATACGAACAATAGTAGAAAATTGCTAATTTTGTCACTCATAGTAGAAATCGATTCATTTCCGTAGGTATCCCGATGCTATGGTGACTTGTCAAAATTTGTAAAATCACCGAAAGACCGAAAGTTGAGATTCACAGTGAGACCGTTTCATTTCTAAAGGATTAAACCAAAATAAACACAAAATGACGGTGAAGAATAAAATCGAGGAGCCGACAAAAGAGAAGGCAGAACCAGCAGCCGCTCCCAATGATGACTTGGTATGTAATTTATTAAAAGAAAATAAAATCAATCATCCTATCTGGAAATGAGTAAGAATTAATTGTTTGGTTGTTTTTACAGTCTGAAGAAGACAAACGTTTGCAAGAGGAGCTCAATATGTTGGTTGAGAAACTGCTGGTATGTATTTAACTACTTATTCGTGAAATGTTATGAACATGACTGGTGAGAATCAAACACTTCTAACCTAATTTCGTGTTTCATCTACAGGGAGAAGATGTTGATTTATATTTACCGGCTTTGCAAATGTTGAGTAAACTTATTAGGACATCGACAACTTCAATGACATCAGTCCCAAAACCCTTGAAGTTCCTAAGAGAACACTATCCTTCACTGAAAGTAGTTTATGAAAAAGTTCAAGATGCTCAGACAAAGAAGTTCTGTGCTGATGTTGTCTCAGTCCTTGCTATGGGTGTCAGTGGTTCCACTGTGAGTATAAACCTTTTTTAATCCATCTATTCTTTGTTTTGGTTTGTAAATATAGGATCAATTTTATTAATGGAAATGAAATTATGATTGACAGGATGCTGCTGAGAAAAGAGAATGTCTCAAATACTGCCTTCTTGGCACTATGTCTAATGTAGGTGACTGGGGACATGAGTATGTCAGGTATGGTTACAAACAGTTCATTCACAAATACCAAATTGATATTGATTGATAATAAAAAAATATATTAAACCCTTCATTCATAAATATTGCTTAAAGTTAAGTAGTGATTAGCAACTGTTTACCCATAGATTTTTTGATGTTTGAATGTTACTTAACTTTAATCATTGTTTATAAATAAACCCCCTAGTCTACTTATTTATTTATTTTTTATAATTTATTGTACATCACAAAAATGCATAGTATTCAATGGGTGGCCTTATCGCTTTCTGCGACCTCTTCCAGGCAACCTTGGAATGGAGAGTGATTTTTCTGGACATAAAGTGGGGCTGTCGTTGGTGCAAATATTATGTATACAATACACTAAAATAGATACACATATATATACATATCCAAAATTATAGATACATAAATAAATACTAAATATATAAGCAATGAAAACAAAAGAAGATGACTGCAGTTAGGACAACAAGATCACAACAACCTTCTTTCCTTCTTTTTTATAAAAATATTTGTTTTGTAAAACAGACAACTGGAAGGTGAAATAGCTGAAGAGTGGAACATAGAGAATATGGATTCCCTGTTAAGCCTTGTAAGAGATGTGATATCCTTTGACATGAAGCACTCTGCTGAGATTCAGGCCTGTGACTTACTGATGGAAATAGACCGACTGGACCTGCTGACTCAACACATGGATCAGAGCAACTATCCCAGAGTCTGCTTATATTTGATTGGGTAAGTAAAAACCAAAGTCTATTTATTTACATAACAAACCTAATGCCTGTATGCCCTGTAGGGGTAGGCAGGAGTGTAAAGAACACAATGAAGTTATTTTTCATAAAATAATTAATCATAAAAATTCTTAAAATATTATTAATTTAATTTATTTCATAAGCCGAATAAGGAGAGAAAACAGTTAACAACGTACTTAAATTACATATCCTTATATTAATAGGCTAAGTACATGCTCATTATGTGAAACTGTTGACACCCAAACAAGTACTTGTCCTGTATTGTCTGTTTCAGTGCATAAACATAACAAATAATATTTATTTCAGTTGTGCTAGCTACGTTGTTGAGCCAGAGTCCACTCAGATCCTACAAGGAGTTTTAGACACATACATACGTTTCGGTGAATACCCCCGGGCTCTACTTGTGTCTATGCAGCTGCATGACAAGGCCAAATGTGAAGAAGTCTTCAATTCCGCAACAGATCCGTAAGCTTATAAAAAAAAAAAATAGTGATTAAGACAACAACAAATCACTTCAAATGACTTATTTTGTATTTAAATTATTTGTCGTTTCACATTTATGATATGTGCAATCTCATTACTAATTAAAATACTTGTCCATACAGCTTGGTTAAGAAACAGCTGTGCTACATGCTGGCGCGCCAATACATACCTTTGGAAGTAGATGATGAAGACCTGCGCACTATTCTCCTCAATGCACACATCAATGATCACTTTCTTAGCCTGGCAAGAGAGGTAGGTCTTTTTTGTTTTAAACACCTCGAGATGTCGCCTACTAAGTATGATGTCGAGATTATTATGATCAAGATTTCCCTAAATAATTATGCTTTTTTTTTTTTTAATAGAAAATTCTTAAACTTGATTGAATTGAAAACAACACTACTAAGAGTAATCATATTATGTTGTTAAATAATCGAATCGAATCAAATCTCGAAACAAAAAAATCAACCTTTAATTAAGAAATAATCATCTGAACAGCATAACGCAACAAATCAGCATAAATCTGTTAAACATAATATGGAATATGATTTGAGATCTCAACCTACAGGGTCGAAATCTCGGAACTAGATTTAAAGAACGAGATTGAATCTCGAAAAAAGAGTTGTGATTGCATTCCCTCACTACATCACTGATAATTCAAATACAAACACTTGTGTTTACTCTCCAAAAATAATTAGATATTGTCTAAATCTAAAACCTTTAAATAGATTAATCATTCCAAATATGTTTGTCTTTGTTTATTAGCTCGACATCATGGAGCCCAAAACTCCAGAGGAGGTGTACAAAACGTGGCTAGAGTCTGCTGGATCAGCTCTGCGCCCGTCTCTTTTGACTGAGCATCCAGTCGACTCGGCCAGACAGAACTTATCTGCTACATTTGTGAACGCCTTTGTAAACGCTGGCTTTGGACGGGACAAGCTTGTCACCACTGAAGATGGCAATAAGTGGATGTACAAGAACAAAGATCATGGTATGATTTTACTTATTAAACAACACGTGTGGGGGCACATAGGGTGTAAGATAAATGGGGGGGTCCCATTTATTTTACACCAGGTTCTTATTTGTGATGGTGCACATTTCAATAAAGAATATTCTATCTAAATAATATGTATCTATTTTTGTTACAATTTAGTTCTAGGTACATTTTTCAAGATCTTTTTACGATTTTTTCAAGTTACTAGTTGAATTACCTAAACATTATGTAATAATAATCACCTTTTTATTTTCCAGGCATGCTATCAGCAGCTGCGTCTCTAGGTATGATCCACTTATGGGATGTGGATGGTGGTCTAACACCCATCGACAAGTACCTATACACTGCTGACGAACACATCAAGGCTGGTGCATTACTCGCCCTGGGATTGGTCAACTGCGGCGTACGCAACGAGTGTGACCCGGCGCTTGCGCTCTTGTCAGATTATGTTCTACATTCAAGCTCTAATCTCAGGATTGGAAGTGTTTTGGGTAAGCATTTTGTTTTAAATCAGTTTAAAAAAAATATATATATATTTCATCAATCGACATTGATCGATCGATCATTTAGCAAGAATAGTCAGTTGTGTGGCTCTTATGATTAAAGAAGCAACAATATATTCATGTTAACTGTCTATGAAATTAAGCTAAACCGTAAATACTCTTAAACAGTAACTCTTTTCTAACCAAAGTAATATTTCCCCATAGGCTTGGGTATCGCATACGCGGGAACTCAACGCGAGGACGTACTATCGCATCTGTTACCCGTACTGAGCGACACGGCCGCGCCCGCAGAAATATGTGCGCTTGCTGCCGTGTCCTGCGGATTGATAGCTGTCGGCTCCTGTAATGGCGATGTAAGTATTTATAATCAAGCTGTTTCCAGTGCCTATTTTTAATAATGAACGAAAATTCTAGCACAATGTAAGCATGACATACTTAATAACACAAAAATATACAGGGTGAAATTGAAAACATGTGACAAATCGAAATGGAAGATTGTACTCATCATTATGAACAACTTTTACCATGGGACCAAACCTGAAATTGCGAAAAAAAAAATCAGCTGTTCCCTACATTTTGACGAGTTATGCGAACATAAATGTAGGGAACAGCAGTTTTTTTTTTTCGCGATTTCATGTTTTAACTCATAGTAAAAGTTGTTCACAATGATGAGTACAATCTCTCATTTCGATTTGTCGCATGTTTTCAATTTCAACCTGTATATACATACATAAAATACATTTTTATTAATGGTTATGTTCTATTTACGAACACTAATTTGCCTATCGGTATTGTAAACAAAAGTAATTTCAACTAAAATACTTGTTCACAGGTCACATGCGCTATCATTCAACGTCTGATTGATGACAACAAGGACTTACATTCATCTACTTACGCCAGATTCTTGCATTTGGGACTGGGACTGTGCTTTTTAGGTAAGAAAATAAATTCATATTTAAGTGTACATAATATCAGGGCTGTATTCAACAAAAGGGCAGGCAGAGGTGTATACATGATTTTAGTAGTGTTCCATTTATACAGGGTGAAATTAAATTAGCCAACGAAACTCGGTAAATGTCTTGGGTATCGACATCTAAACACGATAAAACTGACAAAAATATGATTTGGTGTTTTTTTTTTTCGGGTCATCGACAGCACTTGATAATCCAGTCTTTTTTGTTGTATCGTGTTTAGATATTGATACCCATAAGATAAGTGAAGCTACCAAAAAAAAAAGCTTGTTTTCTAAATATTTCAATTAACTACAATACCAGTTGTCATTTATACCAAAACAAAATCATCAAATAATATTTTTGCTATCGTTTTATCGTGTTTATATATCGATACCCATCAAGTTTGCAGACTTTCGCTAGCTAAATTAAATTGGACCCGGTATTCATTTTTGCCTCTATTGTTCAGGTTGCAAGGAGCGCACAGAAGCCACAATGGCGGCGTTGGAAGTATTACCGGAGCCTCAGCAGTCGCTGTGTCAGACCACGCTGTCGATGTGCGCGTACGCGGGCACCGGCGACGTGCTGGTCGTGCAACAGATGCTGCACATCTGCTCCAAACATTACGAGACTGATGTAAGGATACATCACTGCACAGTATCATCATCTTCTCGCCCTTGTCCCATGTTCTTGGGGTCGGGACAGCAAGATTTCTTCTTCCATTCTCCTCTGTCAAACGGAACGTATATAAACGGAACGTATTTTGCGTATTGTATACGTGGAACGTATACAATACGCAAAATACGCGCATTGACGTGGAGTTGCGGATACCAGCCCGTATTACCTAACATATACTTTCAGAAAAAAACTCGGCATTTTAGAGCGTCGTATCCGTCACTCACTCGTATCTAATCTCGTATCTCACTCGCTCTATCTACAGATGGATGAATCGTATTTGTGCCCGTGTACTTTATTATTGGGTTTAGAACACGGAGTAATTAAATAATGGAGTATTTATAACATGTGAATCATTGCTAACATTAACACTCTCAGCGCCATGGCTTGCAATTTTTATCAACATAATGATGATGTTTCTTTCTTTCTTTTTCTTTTTTGTATTTGCATGCCTATTTAGTTTTAATTATATATTTTAGCACATTATTTACGATAATATTATATAAGTATTAATTGCAATCGCACTATGTACATTAAAAATTGCTTTTTCTTATAATCCGTGGAAAATGTCGTGGGTTATACACTTGCTCACTCTGTATGAATTGTTTGTATATTACTGTAGTGTGTAACTGTTTATTTTCCTAAATAAATAAAATAAAATAAAATAATTTATGTGGGCGGCCGGCGGACCACATGGCGCTGAGAGTGTTAACACATAATATGTTCTTTTGCTCGACTCCTTAGGGTCGTGATGACTTTCCTCAAGAATTTGCATATCAAATGCAAATATAATGTTTCAAATCCCACTGGTTGTTCCAAAGATTAGCCCGTTCAAAGAAACAAACTCTTCAGCTTTATTATATTAGTATAGATTGAAGCTAAGTTATAGGGAGAATATGCGTATTAGTACTCCATAGCTGTACTATATTTCATAGAATAGAATACTCTTTATTATGTACACCATATAAATTAGACATAAACATAGAAATTTTACAAAGTGTGACACAATGGGCTACTGTATCTACTTCATTTGCATAATAATAAACTTCATATTTTAGAATGAACAATCGTCAACCGAGGATACCGCATTCAAGAAGCAAGACAAGAAAGATTCCAAGGAAGGCACTGCTAACAGCTCAAACTCAGCCAGCAGTTCAAAGGACGATAAGAGCACAAAAGGTAACCTACAGATTATAAACGAAATACGATTGATCATTTCAGCAGTTGCATCTTGTCCTCACACCACTGTGTCATTCAGACTGGTCTGCTGCTGTCATAAGCATACCCAAAAAAAAATTGTTAGTTCATATAGTTACTACAGAGTTCTCTGTCATGTACAAGCGTTCCTACTAAATATTCTACCATTTTCACCAGGCAAGTCATCAAAGGACAGCAAGAACAAGGAGAAAGAAAAGGAGAAAGAGGCCAACAAGGAGCTGTCGTCCGTTCAAGCGGTCGCCACGCTAGGAGTCGCCGTCATCGCGCTCGGCGAGGAGACCGGCGCCGAGATGTGTACCAGGATATTCGGACAGCTGGTGAGTTGACGCACTCACAAGTCAATAAAAAGCCCATTTACATGATGCAATAAGCAATAAGAGTATTACAAATCATTTTTTATCACAAATCAGGGTCGTTACGGCGAGCCGGCAGTGCGGCGGGCGGTGCCCCTGGCCATCGCGCTTTGTTCCATCTCCAACCCGCAGCTGGCCGTCATCGACGTACTCAACAAGTACTCACACGACTCTGATAACGATGTCGCCTACAACGCCATCTTCGCCATGGGACTGGTTGGAGCTGGTACAAACAACGCCAGGTAAGCTTTCTTACTATTTCTATACAGGGCTATTATTGGCTAGGTAAACTTCGCAGACGCGGTAGGCTTTAACAAAAATTAAACTTTTTATTTTTTATTTTATCGTGTTCTGATATCGGTACCCATCACGTCTGTGAAGTTTGCACAAAAAAAAAACAGATTTTTTTGAACTGATATTTGAAGTGACTAAAATAGCTGCGGTCGATAACCCCACAAGCAAATTCAAAATAACCCTGTATACGTGCTTCATTATTTTATGTTTCATTTTCATTAGCAGTAGCCTTCTATGTAAAAATTTGATGAACTGTGTCTCAAATAAACATTATTATTATTAGGTTGGCAACAATGCTGCGCGCACTAGCGCTGTACCACGGCAAGTCTCCGGTGCACCTATTCATGGTGCGGCTGGCGCAGGGTCTGTGCCACGCCGGCAAGGGCACAGTGACGCTGTGTCCCACGCACGCCGACCGACGCCTCATCAACCAGCCCGCACTCGCCGGCCTGCTTGTTGTGCTAACTGCCTTCTTGGATTGTAAGAACAGTAAGTACACGTTTTGTTGTAAAAGTTTTATTAGAAACGATAAGCTGTTTTTATCAGTCTTAAGGCCAGTTTTTCCAACAGAAATTATTGCAAAACTAATGTGGCGTAGTAGTTACGCGCGCTTGTCAAATACGTATGCAGAGGCGGTAGAGTCCGTGCCTTGGCCCAGCTTTTCGTTTTTTTAAACGATATCAAACATTTATTCCGTTCATTAAACAAAGCATCAAGTAGAATTTAGATAAATATTTTTTTATTTTTTTCAATTTTTCTGTACCCGAAATATTATGTTCGGAAAGTGTGACTGCCAGTTATCTACCTTGTTCGAGTTCCAAATAATAGTTTACTGTGTCTCTTAAACAAAGCCTTTTGTTACAGTAATCCTCGGCAAATCTCACTACTTGCTGTACGTACTGGCGACGGCGATGCAGCCCCGTTGGCTCGTCACCCTCGACGAGAATCTGCAGCCCTTGAACGTCAGCGTGCGCGTCGGACAGGTAAGAAAACAAAACAGTTTGGAATGGAAACAAATACTAGGCTACGCAGTTTTGTAAAAGTATCCGTCACGCCAAATCAGCCCGTCGATTATGATTGAATAAATTCGTTGTAAATGCGTGAATTCAAATAAATAAAAACTCATGTTAACGAAACCGGTCGAAGTGGAGGAGCTTGGGGGATGCCTATGTCCGGTAGTGGAAGTCTTTTGGCTGAAATAATGATGATGATGAACAAAACCTCCTTCTTTTTTGAAGTCATGACATTATGCCATAGAAATTAAGTTAATGTTAATATAATTCATATTCTAATTCAGATCACATTGAGAACAGCCTGTTCTTCTCGATATTTTTGGCGTTGGCTGGCATCATTACTTCAGATTGACATATTTTCATTATTTCGCAGGCTGTCGACGTTATCGGTAAGGCAGGAACGCCAAAAACAATCGCTGGTTCCCACACGCACACGACACCCGTACTACTATCGTTCGGCGAGCGCGCTGAACTTGCTACCGACGAGTACATCCCCCTGTCACCTGTCATGGAAGGATTCGTCATACTCAAGAAGAATGAGGATAGCGTTATGGCTTCTGTTCAGTAAAACTAGCTATTAATCCTTAGATTTAATTAACGTTTATCTGTATTCATTTCAGTTCTAATAAAATTGTGAGAACTATTCCAAGTGTAATTTAATTAATTAAGGGCTGCACCCATTACCTTAACTGTATCAATAAGTGTAATTTTCAACTAATTAAAAAAAAATTGATTCACTACCTAGTCTCAGCCATTTGGTTGCCTTAGAGGTGAAGATTGTGTGGAGACTGGCGTCGGCGGAGGGCGGATAACGCCCTCCTCCAGCTCCCCTAAATGGGTCCAGGGGCGACGGACCCGGGGACGTCCATTGCCCCCCACACATCAGGACCCGAGGTGGCAGCGCGTAGTGTTCCACGCGCGCCCCTCCTCTTAGACGTCGCGGGGGAGTCAAACACCTCACTCCCCCCGACCCGAGGAGGCCCGCAGTGGCGGGCCGGCACCAGTCGGGGGTTGCGGAAGGACGTTCCCACGACCTCCGGCGTAGGTGTGAGATAGAACACTGGGTTGGTTTTTAGATTTTCCGACACGGAAACAAAAAACAAAAAAAAAAGGTTCCGTCAACTGTATCATCTTTTCTTTCCATGAGCAACATTACCCATGAATACTGTAAGTACATACTTAAATATCTCTCGAATAAATCTATTATAAAAATTATTAATATAGGTACTATTGTTTTACTTTGATATTATATGGCGGCAACAGATTTTTAGTAATCGAGAGATATATAAGTACAGTACTCATAGGTAAAGATGCCACAGTTGACCGTATAACTTATAATTGCCAAATACAAGCAGGTAAGTACGCTTTGCATTGTTTTGTTTTGATATTATATGGCGGCAACAGATTTTTTAGTAATCGAGAGATATATAAGTACAGTACTCATGGGTAAAGTTGTTCAAGGAAAGTAAAGATGCCACAGTTGACCGTATAACTTATAATTGCCAAACACAAGCATGTAAGTACGCTTTGCATGACGTCTTTGATTCACATGACCAACGAGCCAAGGATTCACATGATCAGCAGTGGCGCTTAACTACTTGCGACAACTGTACCAGCGAAACAGCGATTAAAGTCGATCGTTTATGGCGATCTTCTCAGATTTCCCAGAATTACAGATTTTTATAATTTTACAGGCTGTGGACCTTATCGTTAAAGCAGGAAGGAAGGAAGTTCAAGAGCGCGTTATAATTATTACCGATACCGATGAGCTGTTCATCCTACTACTGGTAATTAGTACCCACTTACCGGCAAGACTTGAATAGGTACTTTAAAAATCGTATTTATACGTTCTACACGAAAAACCAATAAAAGTGAGTAAGTAAAGAAGAATTAACTTGCTACCTACCTGTTCCTAAGTAATAATCTGTCATATAATTTGTAAAAGAATTGTCGTTAAGTACGTTTATGAAATAAATTATTTAAAATGACGGATTTTACTCTGTGGTTTCTTATTATTGCTATTGTGTTTATTGCCTTCACGTTCCTGATGTATGAGTAAGTAGATACAAGATAATAATGTAATTACTACAGGGTAACATTTTGCATGCTCTTCTCCAGTCATTGCAAGCAGCATTATGATGTGCCATTCTTTATAAAACTTAAAAAAAACGGGCTAAGTGCGAGTCGGACTAGCGCACCGAGGGTTCCGTACAAACCTGTAGGTATATAAGTAAAAGTTTACCCATCACTACAATCTAGTCATAGTTAAGTTTTTTTATTGCAAAATGAAATCCATAACATTACAATATAGAAAGCTGGAGGAACATAAATTAAAGACAAGGGTCGCTTTATCGTTTCAGTAATCCTTTATTTTATATTAACACATATAATTTATTTTATAATATAACTGAAATACCTACCCACACTATTAGCCTTGCAAAAGTCTGCTGATGAATGATGGCAAGTTTTTTTTTATCAAAGATATTTATTTACAAAGTTTTTTAGTCACTATTTAGAAATCTAGTACAAAAATACTAATTAAGTATTAAATTTAAACGATTTATTAAGTAAGTATTAATGCACGGTTTTGATTCCCTTGCGAGTTTGAAAATATACGGCTTAAATTGCTGTTTCTTTTGATTGCGTTGACATAGAAGTTTGATTTTGTTACAGCTTAAAGGTATTATAGACGTCAGCAGCTGGTTACTGACAATATAAATAGTGCCCTCGCAAAAGTTGTTAACTGGTTTAATGTTAATAACCTACTTCTTAACGGAAAAAAAACGAAATGTATTAAGTTTACTATACCAAATGTTAGACAAGTAGAAACTAGTGTTCTCATAAAGGGTGAAGAGTTAAAACCCGAAAATACCACAGTATTCTTAGGCATAACTTTGGATGCCAAGCTTCAATGGGGCCCCCATATAGATAAATTGTCAAAAAAGCTTAGCTCTGCAGCATACGCCGCACAGTGGGCCGAAAATGAACTTTCATAGACATTTTCATTAAATTTTTTGAATGGCTGTTTTTTTGCATGGATGTGCTTCGGAAGACTAAGTATATGCTTATAAATATAAAATTTACGGAAAAAGATTGCAAACGGCTCACAAAGAATTTTTTTTTGAAAATGTTGTATGGAGTTGACATTAAAATCGACGATAACTCAGCTATCGCACGATTGCGCCTTATTTCCTCGTAGGTGTTTTTACTACCATTTATTTAGGATTTTTTGGCATACTACTTAACCCGGGCACTGGTGCGATTTATTTTTTAAAAATCCTTAAATATTTTTATTTTTTTATTTTTATTTTTATACTATGTTTCGATCTTAGGTAAAGGTTAACGTAATATGAAGTACCTAAGTCACGTCTAGATCAATGACTATTGGGGACTAAAGTCTTGGTAGTTTTTTTATAATGGTTCATTGAATAATTTACTGTTTAATCTCTGTGATAGTAGGCCTGTGCCCCTTAATAATAAATTAGTCAGTATTGATAGCATTACGAGGACGACATGATCACGTTTGTATTTGTATACTAACATCTTATTTAAAATAAAGATTTAAATAAAGGCTGCTGACGAATAGAAAGTCTCTAACCATAGAAATGCTAACAAAAACTATAAACTGTTTGAATATATCATTAAATAAAAGTATATCTTGAATATAAGATTTTATTATATTAAAATGCAATCAAAATATAAACAATTTGAATATATGTAACAATAAAATTATATCTTGAATATAACATTTAATGATCAATAAAAAAGTAAAAAAAAAGATCTAATGGAAATACTTATTATTATATATTATTATAAATTAAAAGATAATGAAAAAGAATTACATAAACTAAAATTATTTTAAAAAGAATTAAATAATGGATACTTAAAGCACTTAATTATCTACTCCGAGTCATCATCACTACTGATAGAATCAGAATCTGACGATTCAGGATCCAAATTAGTGATATCGCAGAACTCTATTTGATTGTCTGGTTCTTGAATATTTAATAAATCCCATACTTCTTCAAACAAGGCTTTTTTTCTTTTTTGCATCCATAGTAGGCCTTGTCGCTGAAATAAGTGGATCTGAATAAAGGAGAAAAATGTCCTCGTTCGAACATACTCTGCTCTTTTTGCGGGAATGGTGCTCTCTTAGTCTTCTGAAATCTTTATTGCGAGCTTCCGATGCCTCCTCAGAAAGAATCCCAATAGGTACGATTGCGTTATGAGCTATAATCTCTGCTCCATGTATTAATATCTTGTGCACAGTAACAGGCATATTATACCAACCATATATTGACACGAACCTCTCAGCAGTTTGCCATGTATACTCCTTGAACTTTTCTACCTTTATATGTTCACCTGATGTTATGGTCTGTAAAATTACAACAAACCTGCGGATAAGTTCTATATCCAGCCCCGTTATTTCAGCAGTTTTATCGGGGAATTCAAAAAACCTTCTGGCTGTGTTTCCGTCGTTGGTTGTTCCGTGTCCTTGTTTAACCACATCAATAAGCAGATTTAGATCCTCTTTAAACCGGTTTTGAATCATCTTCTGTCGTTGCTTCATCAATTCTTGGTCAGCATCTCTAGCAGCGCTCTTCTTGAAATCTAATCTGTATGCAATATGCAAGAGGCACTGCATCATATTTATGCGCGCATGAAGTGGAGAAAGTCCAAGTTCCATCATATTCTCTGATATTGGCTTGACTTTCACTTCTGTCAACTTATTCATCTCAGATGGCTTTGTTAAACAAAGATAGCATGTTGCTGAAGATTTCGCATCTGAAAGATATGTGCATATTTTACCATCAACCATAGTTAACATAAGCTTGTGGTCAATTGTATTGCTTTCGCAAACAGATGGTCTTAGAAATTCTATTTCGTTCTTTATTCTTTTTTCTTCTTCCTTTACTACTGCTTCACTTTCTTTAACAAACGTAAACTGCACTGGACGACAAAATGCTGCCGAGCAGGGTTTCGGATTCTCCCATACTGTCGCTCCTTCACAAGTCATTTTCAATGGTGCCAATGAAGTCATAAATATACTGGAATCATCATGTGCGGAATCCATCTTTTGCTTGTATCTGCTCTGGCTTGATGCACCATCGAAACCCCACTTGCTGATCAACTGCAATTGTTTGTTTTGAATATTTTCAGGCAAAGTTTTTGAAATCCGTTTCGCTGTTAAATCTAAAATAGCTTGCAGTGTAATTCTGGCAGAAGAGTCAGTAACTGTTATATATTTTTTTGGTTCAGGTGGATAACACTCTTGTTTTTCTTTCTGTATACGGTAATAGGAAGGGTACATATTCTTTAGACCTTCTCGGATGGCTGACTCTCTCAACGTCATATATTGCCACTTTGATAGGTGAAGTGATATTAATAAACCAAGTGCCTTCTGAGGTGTGAACGTAGTCAGTGGTTTTTTAATGAGGTCGTGAAACTTTTCAACAGTTTCTGGGTGCTTTAGCAAATGTTCTATCACGGAAGCAAAATTCTCTTGACCAGTTTGTTTCATTTTGGATATGGCTGCATGTAAAAGTTCACTGGATTCGCTGTTTATATATTCAGAACTCCGTCTCTTCTTCTGTTTAGATCCCAACTCTTCAAAAGGTATTTTAGAAATGTATTTTCTTTTCGTCATAGTCCCAACCGATGTTGAAGGCTCGGAAATAGACGCACTAGCACCTTCTTCCTGTTCTGTCGATGATGCTTGAGGTTCTGGAACGTTTTCTTTAATACAGCTAGGCCAGTCAACTTCAGCTTCAAGCCAACTGCCATAATCTTGTCTAAAAAGTTCCATCTTTCGGTGGGCTGATTTCCAACGCTTTGCTACTGAGTTTACAAATCTTCGACAAAATTCTCGTAAAGTTATTTGATCTTCTTCACTTAGGCTGCAATTGAGTCGAGATACTACAGCCTCGAATAAAAGATTGTAATCACATGTTTTTTCTAAACTTTGTAAAATAACAAACAAGTCCAGATTGGTTACGATACTTTCCATGTTTAAATATCAATTAATGTTGTACTAACTTTCAATGCGTAAATCAAACTGCATTAATTCGGTTTGCACTTCCTTATATACGGTGAAGTAGACATACCTAATTTAGTAATTAACCTCAAAACGTTAACTTAATACTCTTGTCGTTAGCTAATTAGTAGCTAATATTCTACCCATTAGAAAACTTCCTAATGTATTTCATATAATTTCATAATAAAGGTAGCATTAAAAATCTTAAATGATTGCACCTAATTTACTAATTACCCTCAAAACGTTAACTTAATACTCTTGTCGTTAGCTAATTAGTAACTAATATTCTACCCATTAGAAAATTTCCTAATGTATTTCATTTAATTTCATAATGAAGGTAGCATTAAAAATCTCAAAAGATTGCATTGTCCGGTAATTATTATTATTGATGATGACGTAAAAATATCGATTAATGCAAAAAAAATATGAATTATTTTTAAGTCGTTTAGTAATTTTATGGCATTAACTAATTGACGTCTTCAACTAGTTAATACCCGATTTCGTGATTACCTTCTTTGTTACATACATGTTCACCGTATATATTTACGTATTAATTGAATAAATAATATCTTCAAGATATTTTATTTTAGGATGTATTCAAATAGTTTATATTTTTTACCTCCTTTTAATATAATAAAATCTTATATTGAAGATATAATTTTTGTTAGCATTTCAATAATTAAGACTCTTACTATTTGGCTCAGCAGCCTATAAAGTCCTTACTACAGGGGCACAGGTCCACTTTCACCAAGAGTGAACAGAAATTAGAACAATTATAATTTAGACGTGACTTAGGTACTTCATATTATGTTAACCTTTACATAAGATCGAAACATAGTACAAAAAAAAAAAATATTTAAGGATTTTTAAAAAATAAATCGCATCTATCAGTAGTGATGATGACTCGGAGTAGATAATTAAGTGCTTTATCCATTATTTAATTCTTTTTAAAATAATTTTAGTTTATATAATTCTTTTTCATTATCTTTTAATTTATAATAATATATAATAATAAGTATTTCCATTAGATCTTTTTTTTTTAACTTTTTTATTGATCATTAAATGTTATATTCAAGATATAATTTTATTGTTACATACATATATTCAAATTGTTTATATTTTGTTTGCATTTTAATATAATAAAATCTTATATTCAAGATATACTTTTATTTAATGATATATTCAAACAGTTTATAGTTTTTGTTAGCATTTCTATGGTTAGAGACTTTCTATTCGTCAGCAGCCTTTATTTAAATCTTTATTTTAAATAAGATGTTAGTATACAAATACAAACGTGATCATGTCGTCCTCGTAATGCTATCAATACTAACTAATTTATTATTAAGGGGCACAGGCCTACTATCACAGAGAATAACAGTAAATTATTCAATGAACCATTATAAAAAAACTACCAAGACTTTAGTCCCCAATTTATCTGTCATTAATCTAGACGTGACTTAGGTACTTCATATTACGTTAACCTTTACCTAAGATCGAAACATAGTATAAAAATAAAAATAAAAAAATAAAAATATTTAAGGATTTTTAAAAAATAAATCGCACCAGTGCCCGGGTTAAGTAGTATGCCAAAAAATCCTAAATAAATGGTAGTAAAAACACCTACGAGGAAATAAGGCGCAATCGTGCGATAGCTGAGTTATCGTCGATTTTAATGTCAACTCCATACAACATTTTCAAAAAAAAATTCTTTGTGAGCCGTTTGCAATCTTTTTCCGTAAATTTTATATTTATAAGCATATACTTAGTCTTCCGAAGCACATCCATGCAAAAAAACAGCCATTCAAAAAATTAAATGAAAATGTCTATGAAAGTTGAATTTCAGCCCACTGTGCGCCGTTAGGAAAATTCGTGACTTAACTGATTTAGAGACAGCCCGTTCAGTTTACTTTAGTTATTTTCATAGTGTGATGTCCACAGAGTACTTTTAGTGATGTCATACGGTATTCTGTTGTGGGGAAATGCCGCCGATATTCAGACAATTTTTATTTTACAAAAAAGGGCAATTCGTTCCATTTATAAATTAAGTCCCAGACACTCCCTCAGAGACAAATTTAAAGAGATTAATATAATGACTGTGCCTTCTCAGTACATTTATGATAATCTTTTGTATGCACATAAAAATATTAATCTGTTTAAAAAATACAGTGATATCCATAATATAAATACTAGGAACAAACACAAATATGTTGTTCCTACAACAAGGCTCAAGAAAATAGGTGGCTCGTTTAGATGCCAATGTATACGTTTTTATAATAAACTTCCTAGCCACATTCAAGAACTAAGCATTAATAAATTCAAATCTTTTATAAAGCTAAAACTATGCCAGAAAGCCTATTATACTGTAAAAGACTATATTGAGGACAAAAAAGCTTGGGATTGAGCTGCTCCAATAGGTCTAGACAGTGAATGTTGTTTATTTTTTATTTTGCTGATTTACACTTTTGTTATTTTTTTATTTTTTTTTTTCTTTCTAAATATCTATTTATATACAGAATGACATGAACATTTACTGTTTAAAGTCTTATATTATTTTAATTATTGTGAATGTGAGGACTATGTGGGTCATTGTTTCCGTTTTAATCATGGTCTGGCAGTTTGAGTGGTGTATGCGGTCTACACAAATGTCCTGTCCTTGGTATTGCTCGTCGAATCGTTGAGCTCCTTAAGTTCTGAGTTGAGCTGCACGGTTACTGACGAATGCGTGCACTGACTGCACAGGTCCACTCAGTGTGGTTCTTTCCTCAAAAGACCACTTCAGACACCAATCTACATGGTCCTCAAAGATCAAAGATTATATCCGGATTTTTATATACACATTGACATTGATGAATTTTATATAAACAATGGCATGGATATTTACTTTGTAAAGTATCTTATTTTTTATTATTATTACTGTGAGTGTGAAGACTATGTGGGTCATTTCTTTTTTTCGGTTTTCCTTCTTAGTTAGTTTTAATCATGATCTGGCAGTTTGAGTAATTTATGCGGCCTACCCAAATGTCCTTTCATTGGTATTGTTCGTCGAATCGTAAGGCTCCTCAAGTTCTGAGTTGAGCTGCACGATTTTTGACAAATGCGTGCACTGACTGGACAGGTCCGCTCAATATGTGTGGTTCTTTACTCAAAAGACCATTTCAGACACCAATCTACATGGTCTTCACATGATCTGACCAAGATTATGTCTGGACTTTAAAAGAGACTGTGACCTCTGAGTTTGTTTCGGCCTTTCTTCTCAGAGTAGTCAGATAGGAAACGCCGACCTCATCTAGTTTAAAAAATATGATTGACATGTAAAAGTGTTTGTATGTACAAACCATTGAGATGGGATATATATATGTCTATGGTACAAACCTACTTACAGAAAATAAATCATTTATCATTTATCATTAAGACCTGAGTATTTGAAATGAATTTCAATATAATACCTCTACGCGTTCATGAGGAAAGGAGTAGTAAGCTTAAAATTATTAAAAATATTTTTACTATATGATGTAACTAAAAATTTACGGTTTTCGCCATTTTTCCTTTATCTGTGCTATAAGACGTTGCTTCGTACCAATTTCAATATTCTGAGTTCACGGGAAGTACCCTGTAGGTTATGATTCCCTTGTGAGTCTCGAAAATTTGCGGCATAAACGGCTGTATCTTTTGACTGCGTTGGCTTAGAAGTTTGATGTTTTCACAGCTCCAAGGGACAGTAGATCTGAGTATTTGATATAAATTCCAGCTTGATACCTCCACGCGTTCCTGAGAAAAAGGTCTTGACAGACAGACAGACGGACGGACGGACAACAAAGCGATCCTATAAGGGTTCCGTTTTTTCCCTTCGAGGTACGTGTTAGGAATAAGAATAAGCAGGAATCCAAGATCGAAATACGTGAATTTTATTAATATAGAGTTTTACAAAGGATGACAAAAGAGAAGACAGATATTGAGTGACACTTATAAAAACAAAATGTTCTTTCTTTTAAATTCTCATTTATCCTCTTTCAACACTCCTCCTTAAATGAGATCCTAGAGCCAGTCCAACTCCTCCTCAAACTTGCATTCCTTTCATACATCTTTCATGCTTTTCTCTGCAAAGCCCTTTCGTAAAAACATCTGCAGGCATCTCGTTCGTCGGAAGATAACTTAGCCTTACCTTGCCCATTCTCACCATTTCCCGAATGTAGTGATGCCTCACATCTATATGTTTTGTCCTTCGATGATGCATTGGATTCTCAGCAATTTGAATCGCAGACTGACTATCACTTAATAATTCTACGACTTCATTAATTCCAGTCAACTCGGCTAGAAGTGCAGTTAAGAATGCAGACTCTCTACATCCCTCTGAAAGTGCCACATATTCAGATTCTGCACTTGAGAGTGCCACTGTCGTTTGTTTACGACTTTCCCATGCTATGGGACCACCTCCAAATGTGAATACAAAACCAGTGTATGATTTTCGATCACACACATCGCCTGCGTGATCAGCATCTATATATCCAACAAGCTTATTCCCCGTCTTTTTAAATGTTAGTCCGAATTCTTTGGTTGCATTCAAGTATCTTAGCACACGCTTTGCAGCTGCCCAATGTGTTTTGTCGTAACAGCTGTTAAACTGGCTCAAATAGCTTACTGCGTATGAGATATCAGGTCTTGAACATACGGCTAAGTACATTAACGAACCAATTAGTTCTCTGTATGGCAGTTCCATTGGTGGAATGTAATTTCTATCCTGTGGTTTTACAAGTTTAATCCCACTTTCAACAGGAGTCTTTACACTCTTACAGGAACTCATTCCAAATTTCTTCAGAATTCTCTCAAGATACTCAGTTTGGTTGAGTTGTATAGAGTTGTCCTGACATTTGATTTTCATTCCAAGAAAGACATCTACCTCACCTAGATCTTTCATTTCAAACTTTCTTTGTAGTTCTGTTTTCAATTTTATTCTCTCCTTCTCATTGTTCCAAAAAATTAGAATATCATCTACATAAACTGCTATAATCATCATACAGTCATGTTTCTTTCTTCTGTAAACACATGGTTCAGTTTCGCATCTCTTGAAACCTATGTTTAACAACACCTTGTTCAATTTCTCGTACCATGCTCTGGGGGCTTGCTTTAGACCGTAAATAGCTTTCTTCAGTAAACAGACATGTCCTTCTTTACCTTTTTCTTCAAAACCTTTCGGTTGTTTTAAATAAACCTTCTCTTTTAAGTCTCCGTTTAAGAACGCGGTAACGACATCCATCTGATCAACTTTTAGATTATTTTCAACACCTAGAGCCAAAAGTAGCCTCAAAGTACTGTGGCGTATTACAGGTGCAAATGTTTCGTTGTAGTTTACCCCCTTTATTTGGGAAAATCCTCTGGCTACGAGTCTCGCCTTGTACCTTATCTTCCCCGGCTCTTTTTTTATTCTAAAAATCCATTTAGAATCTACACAGTAGCCATCAGCTTTTTCTACTAACTCCCATGTATTGTTTTTCTTCAACGCATTAAGCTCTTCTTGAATAGCTTTATGCCACTTATCCTTATCAACTCTTGATAAAGCTTCTTCTATAGTTATAGGGTCTTCCTTTATATCTTCTTCTGCATAATAGAGAATGTAATCATCGAAATTTCTCAATTTCCTTTCCCTAAGAGGATATCTTCTTTCAGGAATATCGTGCGTGTTTTCACATTCCAGTACAGGACTTTCACTGCCTTGCACTTCAGTTTCAGAAACATCCATTCCTTCAACTGTATTTTCCACACACTGCTGTTCACAAGTGTTTTCCAATCTATGTTCAGAACTATTACCGTCCTGCAGTTCAGATTCAGGAACTTCCACTTCTTCACATTCAAAAAATTCGTCATTTTCTTCTCGATGTCGTTCTTCATGTTGTTCTACTTGACGAGCTTCATTAGGAGCATTCACTTCTTGGATCATTAAAGGTCTCTCCCAGACGTCATCTGATGGCATCATTTGTACAATTTCATCAGTATCGTTTGCATGAATCTTGATTTGATTTTCAAAGAAAACTACATCTCTTGCTTTGTATAAGCGATGTGTCTCAGGGTCTAAAAGTCGATAACCCTTAGTTGTTTCACAATAGCCGACAAACAGTAGTTCTTTAGTCTTTGAGTCAAACTTCTTCCGTTTCTGTTTCGGAACATGCATAAACGCCCGGCAACCAAATACCTTTAAATGCCTCAGGTCAACCTTTCTTTTAGACCATGCTTCTTCAGGCGTCATCCCTTTAACAGCACGTGTAGGACATCTGTTTTTCAGATAAACCGAAGTATTGACCGCTTCAGCCCAATACTTCTTGTCAAGTTTCGCTTCTTCAAGCATGCTTCTGGCTCGTTCTACAATTGAACGATTTGCCCTCTCACTCACTCCATTCTGTTGCGGTGTGTATTCCACTGTCAGCTGGTGGGTAATACCATTACTACGCAGAAAATTATTTACACGTTCATTGACGTAGTCGGTTGCGTTGTCCGTCCTAATCGCCTTGAGTTTTTTACTAGTCTGATTTTCAACAAGTGTTTTAAACTCTACCAACTTCGAGAAGACCTCACTTTTGTTTCGCAAAAAATAAACAAATGTTTTTCTCGATTTGTCGTCAATAAACGTCAGAAAATATTTATACCCCGCAAATGAAGCAGTTTCTATTGGCCCACAAACATCGCTATGTACTAATTCAAGAAGTTCAGTAGCACGCGTACTCTTCTGTTTCGGAAAAGGTAATGTGGTTTGCTTACCTTTTAAGCACGACACACATTGTACTGAGTCTGGATCCTTAAAACTAATACCTCTAGCCTGTTTGTCACGTAGTATCTTCATGTTGGCAAGTCCCAAATGTCCAAGTCTGCGATGCCATAGCTGGACTTCATCATCAACTTTTGTTTTTAAAGCTGAAAACATGTGAGGATTAGAATTAGACTTTACTACATAAATCCCTTTCTCTTCCTTACATACCAACTCAACCTTGCCATTCACTTGACATTCTTCTGACTTATACAACTCACAACCTCTTTTCGAAAATACTACCACAAAATTTCGATTCACTAATGTACTTACACTTAATAGATTCGTAGCTAACTTGGGCACAAAGACAGCTCCCTTTACACTAACGTTCAATTCATCTGAACAAACATCACCTCGGCCTTCACCTTCCACTCTGTTCCCATTCGCGCATGATATTTGAACTGGCTCATTCAACCTCTCATAGTTGTTCAGCCAATCTTTCCTGTTGGTCATATGAAATGACGCTCCAGAATCCAAAATCCACTCTTGCGAAACGTTTCTATAAGTATGGAGTGCCGTATGTGTGGTGTTTGCATGATTGTAATGCTTCTTGGGGCAAAAACGAGCTTTATGTCCTTCCCCGCACACATAGCATTCAATCTTCTTATTTGCTATCTTTCCTTTACCCTTTTCATTTGCTTTCCAATAGCTTTTCTTTTTAGCAGCACTCAAAGCATTCTGCGACGAATCCTCATGTGTTGATGTAACATCTATCTGTAGCAATTTGGTTTTAACGTAGTCTGTTGTTAACGTTATATTGCTATTTTCGATAGCCATCCTCATCGGCTCATTCTGTTCTCCTAGTCCTTGTAGCATAAGTGCAGCCAGTAACTCATCATCTACTTCTTTGCCCATATCTGCTAGCTGATTGGCTAGCGACAGTATCTCAGTGACGTAGACTCGTGGGCTACTATACACGCTCAGCTTCTGACTAACTAGTCGTCCTAGCAATCGACATCTATTATTAATTCCCTGGTCTTCGAAGGCAGCTTTTAAAGCATCCCAGCTCTTCTTGGCTGTAGTTGCTTTCTTCACATGTACCAAACAATGCGGTTTAACCATTAACAGCATCTTTGCACGTACCTTTTTATCCATCTTAAGACCAACAGCAGTTGATGGTGTTTCTTCTATAAAATCCCAGAGATCTTCCATTACTAGATAAAGTTCTACTTGCACCTTCCAAGTAGCGTAGTTCGACGCTCCATCCAGCTTTTCGATGCTTTCGACTAATCTCCCAGATCGGTGCGGCGCACCGCCACCATCACCAACTGCTCCACGTACGTCTTCCATTATTAACAATTTTTCAAATGTTAATATTTAAACGCTCATGCTACCATGTTAGGAATAAGAATAAGCAGGAATCCAAGATCGAAATACGTGAATTTTATTAATATAGAGTTTTACAAAGGATGACAAAAGAGAAGACAGATATTGAGTGACACTTATAAAAACAAAATGTTCTTTCTTTTAAATTCTCATTTATCCTCTTTCAACAGTACGGAACCCTAAAAAATTAGTAATTGAAATGCAAACCTTGTGTCTTGTCGCAAATTCTCTGCAATGGTCAGTTAGCATGAAAGGAATCAGTTGTGTGTCCACTTCTTTCTTAATCAACCCCTGTTGTTGCAGAGTAAGTGTAGTAATTCCATGGTGTGCCTGTGAACCAAGGGACCCACTGCCCTACACCACATCCTGGACGCACATGGCTGTACCGGAGCACGACAGCTTTACTGTGACATTACCACCCCTGCCACCTTACTTCTTTCAAATTAATATTAATTATTATGATGATTTTTCAGAAACAATCTGATCAATCTAAAAATGTATTATAAAATCCGTTAAAGAATAAAACAAACACAAGAAGTGTTTGTTTTATTCTTTAACGGATTTTAATTATTATAATTCCTTAATGTGTGTATGTTTTGTTATAAAAGATTAGTTAGGTTCTAACTTATGCCCATGTTATTTAATTTTAAAATGAGTACATATTTAAATTAATTATTTAATTAAAAAGCTTTGTAAGGTTTATAAATACTTTATTTCCTTATTTATTATATTTCATAAGACTATCTTTTATCATGATGTGCTTTCTTCAGCTGCTGAAGTAGTTTCTTTATTTTTCTCATCATATTCACAGCTGGAGTCTGACTGCGATGATGCATTCTGCTTATTTTCTAACTTTGGCTTCTTTCCTTTCAATTTAACATTTTTCTTTTTCTTTAGCCTCTTCGCTCGTTTCTTTGCTGTCCTCTCGGCAGCTGCTTGCCGATTTTGTTCTATTCTGTTATGATATTCATCTTCAAGTTTTTCCTAAAACAATTGCAAAATGACAGAACTTTTTTTACAAAAAAAAAAAAAGAACTGACTTCCAAGTCAGAAGTCTGTTTTTTTTTTTGTTTGTGTAAAGTTTTATTTAGGAGAACTGGAGATGATTGAAAAGTTACCATCAGCTCTACTTCACCAGATGTATTGTGACAAGCATAAATTGCTGAGTAACCACATTGAATCGCAACCTGTGAAATACTTATTGTTGAGTAGTTCCAATGGCCATCTGTGGTCTTCATCATCAGTTCCACTTCACTTAATGGTGCTTTCTGAGAGCAAATGCACTAGTTACTATAAAAAATACCCAAATCGCTATAGGTGTGCCTATAAAATTTGAGGGTTTCCCTCGATTTTAATGGGATCATCAGACCCCTCATCAGATTACGACATGGTGACAATGGGACCACCTCGAGAACATACCCTTTCAAACAAAAAATCGATTTTTAAAATAGGTGTAAAATTGATAGAGAAATAACTGAACATACATAAAAACATACATAAAGCCAAACATATAACCTCCTCCTTTTTAGAATTTGGTTAAAAATGTAAATAATGTGTAATAAACATGGGTTCAGTGTCAAAAAGAAAAATAGGGTTTTAACCTATTTGCTGGACATCTTTCTGCACCACAGTAGATCTAAATTCACACAAAATCTTTTGCCTAAATCACTATAAAATTGCAAAATCAACCTATAACCCACTGCTGGGACACCACCCCTAACTAAACTAAATTAAGACTCCGCCCCTAAGACGCCCCACAGACCCACAGGCCTCCTCTCTGTGAGAGGAACTAAGATAACATTGGTTATGACTATGTCCTATTTACCTTTTCACTTTTCTCTTGGATGAACTTCTGCCTGGCGTATTCTTTTCGCCTGAGATGACGGTAAACATGAAATTCTCCAGATCCCGCGCCAGCACTCGAGCCCATAACATTGCGGACAAAGTCAGGTGGCGCAGCTAATGATTTTGATTTTGGCGGTTCTGGGATCACAACTGGCTTATCCTGAAAATTATATACTTAAATGTGAGAACTCTTAAAACAGAATTCGTAACATTTGGTTCCCATTCCGTGATTTGGACTAGTTCGTACTCACTGGATTTTTCATCAGTTTTTGTAATTTTAGTCTTTGTAAATCAGTGGCATTTCTAATAACTATGGGCTTCTTCTCCGATTTAGATTCTGTATCACTCATTTTTGGATTAGGAATAAAATAATGAACACAAGAATGAAGATCCAAAAATATAAACAACACTAGCAAAGCAAGACTGAAGGCAGAAGGAGTCAAGTCAAGACTACGGTTCTGTCAAAGTGGCATTGATTGACAATTGACAACTTTATAGTCAGCTGTCAGTATCTCAGTGACTCAGTGCTTTAGAGTTGCGAATGCTTAAAGAGGAAAATCGAAACACGTTTTTGCGAACCGTATTTAGGATATTTGAAAAAACAAAAAATCAAAAATGTGTTGTGCGAGGCGTTTTGCAGTGAAATGTCTGACACAAACACTCGCGTATGTACAGACGCCAACACATACAGCTACCCGAAACGGTCAAATTACACGTTGGCGATAAAGTTGAAAATCTATTTAAGAAATCTTACAGATTGTAGTAGCTTGATGTGTTGGCGTCTGTACATACATTATGGCCAAGAGGGTGGGGCGGGGTGGGCAAGTGGTGGTGGTTCCTTATTTTCCTGATGCAAGCACTGCTTATATTCTAACCTGCTGTGCCGTAACTTCTTTATCTGTAGTTCTATCATCATCACGTGCCTGCCTATCCTTTTCCCAACTGGGTTGGGGTTGGCTTAACATGGAGCGGCTGGCTAACTGACCTCCACAAACCAGTTATTAGGGTAGTGTAATACGATAGCCCTTGGTAAGATTGGAGTTTCAGACTTTGGATTGGATTGTCAGACTTTCGGGCTTCTGATGACTCGTAACGATCGCCAAATATTCACGGATGACAGCCGGCACCAACGGCTTAACCCCGCCGCACCGCTGCCGGCCGGCCTGTAAATCTCTGTGAATGGTAAAAAAAAACGTTACCTTTACAGATATTATACAACGTGTAACGTTAAATGCGCAAAACCTCAGACACCCCAACTGATTTTTAATTCAATTGACCTATATCAAAACGAAAATAAGTAATTTAAAAAATTGTAAAGGTTTTATGTGCTGTTTTAATTTTACTGGGCATTCTGATCGTTTCTTGCGTCTGCGACGACGCTTTACCGAGGGAGGAGTCGTCACCGGGCCGCTACGCCGCGCTGACATTGGCTTGCTTGACCTATTAATAAATAGACACGGCAACGTTTTTAATGAAGATTTTTTGAAAAATGTGACCTATATTAAAAAATGGTTCAATGAATTCTGCTCGTTATTCTGATCAAACTATTTTCAGGTTTTGCGCATTTAAAGTTACACGTTGTATAATGTAATTTCAAAATCACCTGTTTTTATATAAATGGTAAAGAGAAAATCTAACATATCCGAGGCGGGATAAAGAAATTTTCGAGCTCACTTCACTCGTTCTTGAAGTCTAAATTATCTCAGTTCTCAAACCTTTATGCATAGGTTGACAAAGAAACTACTCTATTTGCATGAATGGTGAAAATAAATCTATCCGATGTGCAACATTTTCGAGATCGCTTCACTCGTTCCCTTAAAATAATTGGTTTTATTAAATTACGGGGTAGTATACCATATTAGCCCGGAGCGCCAAATGTTACAAAACGCCACCGATTACATTAATTAGACTAAAGCACAGTACAAATCGTCGTTTTTGTGATGATTTTTATTTGTAATTTCGCATTATAAGACGAGTCGTTTCATATCAATGTTTTTCTGGAAAGTTCCGGTTTTCAAACTTTGGTTTCACCTTGTGAAGGACAAATTCACTTGTACTATAGGTACCTTCCGGCGGATCCGGCAAATTTTATGCATTTACAGTTTCATTTGTGCGCTGAAATTACGGAATTATCATCAAGTAAGTAGCCTTTTTCATACTAAAAAAATATTAATGGCCTTAGTTTTGACATAATTCTAAGATGTGCCAGTGTTTTCTGTAATAAATTAATGAAAATGCCCATTTTTATGTAACCTTTTTGCTTTAGTTTTTGCATACGTCAGTTGTTTTAATTAACTATTTATTTATCATTTTGTTTAGTTATGTACTTGTACGACTGTTAAATAATATTCGTAATAATTACTCGACATTTATATTGATTTTTATACTGAAACTGTTCGAGACCAACATACTCAACCTATAATTGACCTTGCCACCTATTCATGAACAAATTGGGGTAGGTAATGACCTATTGTTACTTCATTATGAAAAAATATTTCAAAATAATGAAGAATAATAATTTATACTTTAATCAGAAACCTGTTTGTTTTCATGTCCAGAATGCCGATTAAGTCCATCAAAGCTCGTCAAATCTTCGACTCCCGTGGTAACCCCACTGTAGAGGTTGACCTGGTATGTTTATAGCCTCGTTTTTCCTGAGGAAAATTTCCTCATGTTATAGAATATAGTTTGGTTTCCTTCCTATAAATAAATAATCACTATTTTAAACCACAAACATTGTAAGTGGGTACTTATTCTATTAAGTAAACAAACTTACCTGCTTTAATTAGGAAATAATTTTATCTAATCAGAATAACATCCTACTAGTAGTAACCATTAGACGAAAAACTAAAGTTTTTAGCCTAAGGCAAAGAAAATGTTCTGGGATTCATTGTATTATTTAATATAGGTAACCGAGTTGGGCCTCTTCCGCGCAGCTGTCCCATCTGGTGCCTCCACTGGTGTCCATGAGGCTCTGGAGCTGAGAGACAATGTCAAGGGCCAGTACCATGGAAAGGGTGTCCTCACTGCAATCAAGAACATCAATGAAAGCATTGCTCCTGAGCTACTCAAACAGAACCTTGAAGTCACCCAGCAGAAAGAGGTATGTTGTGAATTGTGATAAGGATAACATTATTTTAACCTTCACTTTGACCTTAATAGTTCAAGATCACGCACAAGGCTACTTCATAAAAGCTGAAGGTTTTCTCTGTATTTGTTTGGGGTACTTGTAACTTTTTTTATATATTTAATTTTTTTGAAGGTCATTATAATTATTTACTGATTTTTTATTATTTCTATAATATTTAAGCTTTGCCAGGTATACTAGATGGTTATTTATGGCCAAGGGATAAGCCATGTGGTTTATTTATTTTACATCCTATAAATAAATAAACAAATATATAATAATGCATTTGTGATTTGGTTTCCAAACATGTAAGCAAATATGTAGTTTTGGAAAAACAAATGGTCACACTTAATGTTCAGTTTGTACGACAACTTCTAACAATTTCATAGTTTTTTCAAAAGTACTAGTCATTCTGAAATCAACTTATTTTATAGTGACCTTAAGTTGATATTTGTTTAAGTGGAAGCAACATAAGCACTTGAATAGAATACATTTATCAGCAAATAATCTTGTAAGATATTACCATTATTAAGATTGTACCAGTTATTGTTCTAACAATTTTTTTTTGCAAAGTTTTCCATGGCAATGGTCCACATAAAGTGAGTAATCAGTAAAAAATGCAAATATTATGATTACTCAATCATGGTTGTTGCTAACAACAACATTTACTTTAGTGACTATGTATGTAAGTGACTATGTCTGAAGTGTTTTGTGTAATTGATACACAAAACACTTCAGAAACAAAGCAGTCACTAAAAAAAAAGATAAAACTTATCACATTCCTAACTCCTATGACACACACATTCCTATGATTCAATCCACCTTTGTACACACGAAGACATATCAAGATTAAGTGCGAGGACATTTACAGTTTTAGCTAACCTTGCATATGGGGTTTTCGTACAATAAGAAGCCAGCTTATGCTGGAAATGTATAGCTTGATATGTCGTTGTGTGTACCATATGTTACAAAAAAAAAAAACTAATGGTGTGTTAACAGATTGACCAGTTCATGTTGAACTTGGATGGCACTGAAAACAAGTCAAAGTTGGGTGCTAATGCCATCCTCGGCGTGTCTTTGGCCGTCGCCAAGGCCGGCGCTGCTAAGAAGGGCGTGCCTCTGTACAAGCACTTGGCTGACTTGGCTGGCAATGCTGAAATCGTGCTGCCGGTACCTGCCTTCAACGTCATCAACGGTGGCTCTCACGCCGGCAACAAGTTGGCCATGCAAGAGTTCATGATCCTACCTACAGGTTGGAATTATTATTGTATAATTACACCCTCTGTTCTTGGAAAGTCGGAAGGATTATATAAAATCCTTTTATAATAATAATACCAGCCCACTACAGGGCAAAAGCCTCTTCTCATACAGAGAAGGCACGAGCATTGATCACCACGCTTGCTCAAGACGGCTGGGCAGTTTCAGGCTTATTTTAACTACTAGTTAACCCAACAGACATTGTCCTGTCCAATTTTCAATTGAGTTTTTCCCGAATTTGAAAACTTGTCTGGAGATAAAACAAATAATAGTCAAATTGGTCCAGCCGTTCTCAAGTGATATACTTACCAACAAACAGCATTTCATTTTTATTTTTATGGTTAAGTCCAGGTTTCCTTAAAATGTTTTTTTTTTCTTCACCTATGTCAGTAATGTATAAGATAAACTGGGAAAGTACATAATATGAATTTTAAAAGTTATATTTGCACTTGCCCAGATTTCACAACATCTTGCATGACAGGCGAGGCCGAGGCCTAATCCTAAATCTGAAATCCCATTGGTTTAACCAAATTATATTTTGAAGTAACAAAACCATTAGCGAGGATAGTGTATCTATCACACACTATAGCAAAGTCTTCAATGTCTACAAAATAAATTCACAAAAGTTTAAAAGCTACATTAATTAACAGTTTTAAAAACATTTAAATCTTTTACCTAGGTGCTACTACATTCAGCGAGGCCATGCGCATGGGTTCCGAGGTCTACCACCATTTGAAGAAAATCATCAAGGAGAAGTTTGGTCTGGACTCCACCGCCGTCGGTGATGAGGGTGGATTCGCTCCCAATATCCAGAACAACAAGGACGCTCTATTCCTCATTCAAGATGCCATCCAGCAGGCTGGTTACACTGGCAAGGTTTGTATTAGGATATTGCCATTTTCTTCTTTATATGTATGCTTATTATCATTATTTATGTGTTGGACGTTCATTTACACCACCACCCTGAATAGATCAATCACAAAAAAGGGTTGGGTCAGAAAATTTCTAAAAACGCCTCACGTCATTAATGGACGCACCCTTATGTAGTTTAAATTATTTTAAAAGTTAATTTTTGTTTTAGATTGAAATTGGAATGGACGTTGCGGCATCTGAATTCTTCAAGAATGGCACCTACGACCTTGACTTCAAGAACCCTAAGTCTAACCCCGCCGACTACCTGTCTTCCGAGAAGCTGGCCGAGGTATACCTGGACTTCATCAAGGACTTCCCTATGGTGTCCATTGAGGATCCCTTCGACCAGGACGACTGGGCCGCGTGGGCCAACCTCACCTCCCGCACACCCATCCAGATCGTCGGAGATGATCTTACAGTAAGTACTTGCACCTAGCAGATTTTAGACTGGAACTGTAAAAGAAAGAAAGAAAAATGCGTTTATTGGCATTACAGCAAAAAAAAAAACACCTTCAAACTATAAACAACAGAAAACAATGCTTTTAATGTCAAAAAGGCCTCAGCTCCGCATAATGTCAGATGACAACACAAGGTCACAACCTGACGTCTGTCGCCTCACCCCATCATTACCTCCTGCCGCCATCCCAATTTATTTGGAGTTAGCACAGCATCTCATTTTTCACCCAAACATCGGAAGAATAAACAATTTTGAAAGCTAACTAAAAAAAAAAATACATCAATATTAAGATAATTTTGTGGTTCCTAGGTTACAAACCCCAAGCGTATTACCACAGCTGTTGAGAAGAAAGCTTGCAACTGCTTGCTCTTGAAAGTAAACCAAATCGGAAGTGTTACTGAATCCATCGATGCTCACTTGCTGGCCAAGAAGAATGGATGGGGCACCATGGTTTCTCACAGGTATTTTATGATTTGTATAAAAAATAATAAAAAGTTTAATAAGAAATACATATTCTATTTTACATACACCAGTGTTGATTGGTTAATATTATAATGGGCTTTTTATCACCAGGTCCGGTGAGACTGAAGACACGTTCATTGCTGACCTTGTCGTGGGTCTGTCGACTGGTCAGATCAAGACCGGCGCGCCGTGCCGCTCCGAGCGTCTCGCCAAGTACAACCAGATCCTCCGCATTGAAGAGGAGCTCGGCGCTGGCGCCAAGTATGCCGGCAAGAACTTCCGCAAGCCTGTTTAAATGTACAAAGACGTAAAAGAGCATATTCAACAAAGAACACGTAGTTGCTATCGACCGCAATGACTGAAATGTATATGCTCTTAGAATGTTATACAGCATTTTAATCCTCTGTAGTGTGATATACATAATGTAACAAGATGAGCAAATTACAGCACATTTTTTCAAAAAAGTACCTTTAAGAGATTACTGGCTGTAGTGCATGTACTAGTGTCGAATGTATGATGCTATTATTTTATTTAAATTTTAAGATTTATTTTTATGTTTTAAAATTAATTGATATCAATGCGTAAGTTCAATAAATGATGATGTTATTGTAATTGAATGCTTATTTTATTGAATTTCTTGTTAGGAAATACAGAAATGCTAAAAACATTTTAGGTTGTTATTTTACACCAATTATCAATATTTTATTATAATAATTAATTATTATTTATGAACTCTGTGCACGCAGTGCAGTTGTGGGTGGAACCATAGATAGACATTGGTAAAAAGTAAAATTGTACCCTCGCTGTCTCTGAAATCCCAACTGCTTGTTCTGGTGATGTCCCTCAAATAAAGCAATAAATGCAGAGCTATTTTTAATATTTCATGCCGTGATAAATAGATTTACCGGTCAGAAAGTGTGGTAATGGCATTAGGGTGAGGATTCACCTTTATGTCCATCCGGGGACGCTCTTACCTAACTGACCGCCATAACTTGAGTGTTATATTGTTTTACGACACGAAAGATTGATCGTCAAAGCAGTCTTTCAACTTTCATACATATTTTTGTTTTTGGAACGTTACCTACATTATTGAAAAGAACAATATCATCCTGATCACAAATGTTTGTTCCTCTCGGGAATCGAAATCCGTAGCGTAGAAGCCACTCTCCCAATCGTTCCGTAAAGTTAAAACTTTTTAAAATATATGAGTTCTTGACTAGGATTGGCGGAGCGCCATCTAAGTGACAGGCCTGTTAGTCTAGTGGTCAGTGGCCCTGACTGCTATGCGCAAGGTCGTGGGTTCGATTCCCGCCCAGGACAAATGTTTGTGTGATAAGCACGATCATTTGTTCTTTGGGTGTAATTTATGTATAATATGTATGTATTTAGAAACATATATGTTATCAGTTGTCTAGTACTCATAGCACAAGCTCTGCTTAGTTTGGGACTAGATGGCGTTGTGGAATATTATAAGTTTAGATGGCGCTCCATTGGTAGCGTATACGCACACGAGATGGGTGTGGCCACGGCATGACTCGGAATAATTTAGGTAGGTACGGCAAGCTTGTCTGAGGAAAGTACCAGCACACCTATGGCAAACCCTTTATATATAACGTGTAACGTTAAATGCGCAAAACCTGAAAATAGTTTGGTCAGCGAATAACGAGCAGAATTAATTGAACCACTTTTTAATATAGGTCACATTTTTCAAAACTTCATTAAAACGTTGCCGTTTGTATTTATTAATAGGTCAAGCAAGCCAATGTGAGCGCGGCGCAGCGGCCCGGTGACGACTCCTCCCTCGATAAAGCGTCGTCACAGACTCAAGAAACGATCAGAATGGCCAGTAAAACTAAAACAGCACATAAAACCTTTACAATTTTTTAATGACTTATTTTCTCTCTGAAATAGGTCAATTGAATTAAAAATCAGTTAGGGTGTCTGTAGTTTTGCGCATTTAACGTTACACGTTGTATTAGGTAGGTAGGTAACATAAGCTAATAAAGGTTGTATTTCATAGTCCATGCTAAATACATACTAAATAATTGTAGGTCCAATGCTTATATTACATCACTGCTACTAGGCTGCGGCGAAAGCAGCGCTTATTACAAACTAGGGAAGTATAAGCCTGTATGTAATCAAATAACCTGCAAACACGCGCCCGTTGCGTGCTTGTGACGTCACATCATACCGTATAGCCGGTTTACTAGAGTCTATATATACAGTACATACATGATCGACGCGTGCAGCGTTTATCGTGTTTTGACGATAGTAAACAATCAAACCGTTAATAAACAAACCCAGCTCATTATAATCGCTTTAATAAGCTGCATGAGTATAACAGTGGTCAGTCAAGTTATTACATTGGTTTCGAATACTAGTTTCAACTTTCCACAATGGCTCAAAACAAAGAAGACCTTCGCATTGTGACTTACATGTGTCCATCTCACCCGGTACAGTTATACGAGTTGATACTGGAGTTATTAGAAGATGCATTGGGTTGCTATGCAACTTTACAATATGAAAGCAGAAGCCCAGGACCATTACCGGATCGTCCTGATCCTTTTTCTACTGACAAGGCTGATTTGGGTAAGAGAATAACTTATTTATGTAGACAGTGTAAATAAAACTACCTCCATTTCCGTTTTCTATAAGCCCTTTTAAATATTTTTCCGAAAATGATGAAGAGGTAGGGATTTAGTAAATGCATTATTCCGTATCTAACAACGTAATTGTGTAGCTTGACCATAAGCAACAGCATGAAATAAATACCTACTTACCTACTTGCACTTGCATTAAAATAACTAAGTCGGGTACCTAGCTACGAAAGTTGAAAGTTGTGGAATATTATTATATTATTATTATTATTACCTACCTATCGCTGCTTAAATTCAAAAGGGCCACAAGTCGAAAAAATTACAAAATCCATTTTAAAGCAAAATCTCTGTAATAATAATGTAGCTGAAGAGTTTGTTTGTTTGAACGCGCTAATCTCTGGAACTATTTTGCAATAAAATCTGCATTTCTTTCATTGAATTCTGAACACCTAATCTGGCATTTGAAAAATATATTTTTGCATTTGATAGCCTAATTCTTGAGGAATGTTATAGGCTATATTTCACATCACGCTAGGACCCGATCAAAAAGAAAAAAATATCAGAAAGAACGCAAAGCGACCACGAAGTAATAGGGCAGGCGATGCGACGCAACGGGGTGAGTCGGGGAGCAAGAAATTTCACGCGAATGAAATCGCGGGCAGAAACTAGTTAACACGTATTACTGCACTTACTTAAATTAAACTATTTATAAATACTTACCTACATTCAAGAATAATTTTATTTAGTATTTATCTTCCAGCATTCATGACAGCTTCAGCATATCTGAAACTACGCGGAAAGAAAAATGCCTATATTGATCTACTTCCGGTAACACCTGTTTTCGCTCATCAAATGAATGTGGAAAATAAGCCAGGATATTTCTCAGATATTATCATTCACAGTGACAAAAAGTAAGAACCCTTCAATTAGTAAAAATAGGCATGTACACCGTACACGTATACCTACCAAGGTGCATGCAGCAAGATTTACGTAGAGGCCCCACACGCCGTACCTAGCACCTATTGTGATTTTTATGCTGCCAAATGATGTCTGATATTTTGGATAACACGCAACGAACTTAGATACTATAAACTCAACGAGGTATCACATTCTTTAGAATTTAACTAAGTATCGGCCATTTATGACGCAAAACATGTCCGATAATAGTGCATTGACACATATTTTTGAAGCCTATGAGCATCCTAAGTATATTTTGGCCGCCAGTTGGCTTGTCTCGCCAGATTTGTTTGGTGTTCCTTCGAGGTCACATATTTGTACTTCCAGTTGTATATAAAAAAAAGGCCAGTAACATTAAAACAGCACACAAAACCTTATCATTTTTTTTAGGACTTATTTTCTCTCTGAAATAGGTCAACTGAATTTAAAATCACTTGGGGTGTCTGAGGTTTTGCGCATTTAACGTTACACGTTGTATGTAAAATGAATTAATATAAAACGATATCGATATAAGTTTACGAACTATGCTTCCAATGAAATAAATACACACACAATAGATAAAAATGTTATCAGCATGTCATTGACTCGTGATAAGAAAGAGTCCTCTATTATTCTACAATTAACTTCCAGAGTGCTAATATTGTTTTATCGAATTATACATAATGTAATAAAGTTGTTTAATTGCAGAGCTCATAACGTGAATACTTTACTTGATCTCCGCGGTTGTACATTTGCATACAGTGACGAGGAATCTCTAAGTGGAAGCAAAATTGTTTTGAAAACCTTAAAAGAAAAGGGTGAAAACGCATCTTTCTTTGGATCTCTGCTAAGTACTGTGATTTATTATATTTCCTATCATAATAAATTTGCACTGCAACTAACAACTTATCAGATTTGAATGGGGTCTGGTATGAGGGTTTGGCACGCAAACCGATAGACCAATTGGTCCGTCGCGTCGATTCCCTCTATTTGGCTCACAGAGGATAGATACATACTTTTTATCAGAGTAGCTCAAAAAGCGGATAAGCAAAACGCTTTTAACTATTGGATTCTTACTGCTACCATAAGACAGTCATAAATCATAATGTCAAATTGTTACACTGGATCTACGGTTGACTGTACATGTGTGTAGGTTCCTATATAGGTACACTAGAGTGAGACCGCGGGCGGCAGCTAGTTTAGTGGGTGCACACACTGCACATCCATTTACATTATCTTTATTTCAGGATCTGGATCACATTTATCGGCAGCTCAGATGGTGCTATCTAAACAAGCAGAATGGGCCGCAGTTGATTCTACTACTCTTCTTTATACAAAAAAGTTTATGTACGATGGTGGTAAAGATATTATAACCTTGGAGACATTGGGTCGTTTGCCGCCGTACCCTATTGTAGTAAATGCTAAGCTAAGAGGTAAGTTACAAATTGTTACCATGCACGTGCAGTTGACTGTACCTATCCCGTAATATGGAAAGAGTGATGGGGCTATGGAGAATTTCTTGAGGATGCGTAAGCGTGCGTGATCCATCGCCGCCCGTTCGATGTCCACCGCGCACAGGATGGATGGAAACCAGCACATGAAGTTTTTTTTTTTTTTTTTGCTCCGCTGGTGTAAAAATTGCTGAATGGCGTTCTAGTGTGAGGATAAATAAATAAATAATAAATCCCTATCTACACCACTGGAGCGGCGCAAATGGCCGCACATCAGTGGTAACAAATAAACGGGCGTCTCTCCTAATACTATGACGCTAGGCCACCTAAAGATGGCCTAGCGTCTCACACAGTTTCAGTGTTACCCCCGACGTACGTTCGAGTGTACAAGCGACAGCGATTGTTGCGTTCATCATTGCTCCTTCACTTGTTTATCATAAATAATGTAAATTTAGGTACACCGCATATAACCAACCCAGAGTTGGCGCCATGTTATCCCATCCTATAAATAATTACAATTTGCGTTACATTCGTTTCAGCCGACACAAAAAAGGCGATATCAAATGCACTACTCAACCTACCTCAGACTCTACAGTGGAAAAGTAGATTTGCTAAATTCGGTATAATTAAGTTCGATATCAACAGTGATGTCGCTTACGATGGGCCGGCTGCACAGATGTGGGCCATCCAGAACGAAAAACTCAATGTTCGGTATTATTAGAGCATGTCTCATAATTTCGTTACTGTATATAATTTATATTTTATATACTGACTACACTCCTAAATAAAGATTTAAGAAAAAATAAAACTTAATGATAACATTTTTTTAAATTTTATTGTTAAATTCATTAAATTATACTTTTAGCTGTTTATGTTGATTTACTACATTACATGGTACCATTACAACTTTCAATTAGGTACTCTCACTTTTTTTGACATCTTTGTAACACAATATTTAAAGAGACTACTTCTTTTTTCTTGTTGCCACAATCAATCAGGACACCACGCGGTACTTTTATTACTCCCATAGTTACTGGCGGTGACCCTTGAGACCGGGATTGGGAAGGTTCTATCTGCAACATGGATGAAATGTGTTAATAAATAAGTAAAATTATAGATCAATAATAACAACATTTTATTTGTATTTCATTTGGATGCAGTAATTATTATCAAGTGTTGAATGTTGACTGTATTCTAACTATAAAATGCAAATTCAAAGCAGTTGACAAACTGAACTGGGCTATTCTTGAAATTTTAAGAAGGTTCAGTCTGATCTCAGTAACAAATAAATAAGTCTCAGTAAAATATACCACAAATTTCCCTACTTCTTGACATTGGATTGTCGCTGATATGAGATTGCAACTAGATTTTGAACATTTTAAATTATGTGCATTCTGTTCTTCAACACACTGTATCTATAGTATCAGGGCATTATGTTACTCCTGAATATGTGTCTTAGTTCATTAGTGTTGGAGTACAGCAGTGGTTGAGTAGAGAGAGAACAAGATTCTGATTTAACAACAGACAATTTAGTTGTGTTGTTGAATCAGAATCTTGTTTCATAAGTCTAGTGGTAATAGATTTATATATAAGCTCCCATTAAAATAGATGGACAAACTTTTAGAAAACATTCAGACCACCAAAATAATTACAATGGTAAAAAAAAAATATTAACAAGAAAATGCATTAGATACTTACAAGAAAAATAATCAGCTAACAAAAATACACTAATGTGCTGGCAATTTATTAATTTTAGGTAAAAATAAAATCACTTTAACCAGTGTTTTTTTTTTTTTGCTTGGATATCTTTGGTTAGACATACTGAGCGCTGTGCTAAAATTTGTCCATCTATTTTAATGGGACCCTGTATACTTGAGACATGCATTTTGTAGTTTCCAGTACATCTGTGATCTACATTATAACATTATTAAATGCCAGGCAAAATATTTAAAATAACAACTTCATAAAACAAAGAACTACATATCTAGATATAATTATATTAACTATATTATTAACCAAGATCTACTTTTGAAAACTGCATCTACTATATTGTAAGTTGAGGGACTAAACAATTCCACCGCCATTGATGTGTTCAATTTCTTCTTCTGAGAGAGGTGCTCTTTTGTAGCGCATTGGTAGATCAATGTCAGGGATGGCAGATGTACTCATTGGTGCAGTTGCCTGCACTTGAATTGGCTGAAAAAAAAGACAAAAAAAAAAATGATTATCCATCATACATTTATAGGTGTTAAACACCCCCCCGTGACGTGTAAGAGGGGCGCGCGTGGAACAAGGTGCCGAACAAAAATGATATATATTATTATATTATCTTTTTATTTATTTATTTCTACATTTTATTGCCGTACACCACTATGTGTGGGGGGCGACGGACGACCATGTCCAGCCTACCATAACTCCTGTACATCAGACCACTTGATGCAATATGTGCGGTTAAGTTTAAAGTACAAATTGCTTACAAAATATATGGATTAATGAATTTGAATCAAGACAATAACTGCGCTCAATTTATCTCGACTGTCAATAGTTTCTCTCGATTCTGACATGTGACGGGAGTGAAAATTACATTGAATATATAGTTACGTAAACACTATTAAATATCGAAATGAATCGGTAAACAAAATATCAGGTGTATTACGTACTGCGGCAGCAGCAGCAGCAGCTGGAGGAGGAGCAGTCGCTGGAGCCGGGGAGGGGGCTCCACCTGAACCTAATCCGCCCTTACGAAATTTAATAACGGGAATTCGAGCAAGAACCTGAGTCACTCGTACCATTATGATAAAAAATAATTTTAAGATGAGTGTTAGCCAAAAATATATTTTAGTTTTATTTTATGGCTGCGATTTGACACTGTCAGTTTGCAAGACGTTTTTTGTTTTTTTTTTTTTTTTTTTTTCTTTTGGCTTCGCACGGTTTGTGCATTCAGCCAGTGTCACGTTTTCATCTTATATCACAATGGAAAAAAAGGTAGGGAAACGAAAAAGGATAACGGAATTAATTATATCGGGATTTAGTGATTGTATCTATAGGATCAGTATTTACAACGAATAGAGTAATTAGCTAAATATATACAATGACGAAAAGTTATAACTTAATATTATTAAAAGTAATGAATGAGACTATACATTTATATACAGGAAAGCTATTTGTACAAAGTAAAGAAAGTATTGAGGTAGGAAAAGGAGTACTGAGGGACAAGAGGTTACTGAGAAAGGATGAACGGTCATATAAGGGACAGGAGAAAAAAATGTGATTTAAGTCGCCTACGTCTGTGCCACACAGGCAAATGGGGTTATCAATGATATGAAGTTTGGCAAGATGGGCTGGAGAGCAGACATGACCCAGTCTCATCCGTATTAGGATGGAGGTCTCCATCTTACCAAACTTTGCCCTGCCAAACCACGGTTTTTCCGGAACGTCGGGTTGAATTAAAGAAAAATAATGACCCTTTGATTTGCTTCCGATATTCCAAGCTACCTTCCAGGTGTCCCGAAAAAAAGTCTTTGGTAACGTCGCGAGGTCGTAGCAAAAATTTATGTATGGTACTAAGTCCCCACATTGCACCGCTTCACCAGCAAGTGTGTCAGCCACTTCATTCCCATGGATTCCAGCATGGGCTGGAATCCACACAAATTGCAATGTATTACCCTCGGAGATGATTCTGAGCGCAAATTCTCTTATTAAATAAATTATAGGTAACTGTGATTTGTGTTCGAAAGGGGATTTATTGATGGCTAGAAGAGCACTTTGAGAATCAGTAAAAATTATAGTATTTTTAAGCTTTAAGACACGAATATATTCAATGGCCTTTAAGATGCCGAAACATTCCCCCGTAAAAACAGAAGTCTCAGGAGGCAGTTTTATTTTTTGTACGATGTTGTATTGAGAATGGTAAGTGCTTATCCCAACAAAACCCGTCGGTGACTGCTTGGCAGCATCCGTAAATATATGGTGGTACTCTAAGTGTTCAGCCAGAAAATGATTAAAATTTAAATGGCAATCGGGATCTGATTTACTCACACAGTTATATTTTATGATGGGGCTGTATTGTAAACTCTCATAGCTACTGTTAAATAGAGGAAGTTTATTGGAACGGTGAATAGGAGAAGAGAGTGAAAGGATTTTTTTATAACTTACAACTAAACAAGGAGCACGTTTATGGGACCAGTAATCTGAAGATTCAATCTGCAACACTAAAGAGTCCAGTTTAGGAATGAGAGGATGAGTTGAGATCTGAAGAATCCGGAACAAATATTTGTCAGATAGGAATTGTCTTCTAAGATATAAAGGAGCTTCCCCGCATTCAACTTGGAGTGCATTAATGGGACTAGACTTCATGGCACCCGAAATAATACGTAAAGCCTTAGACTGGATGCGATCCAACTTTTTAAAAGCCGTAACACTGCCTGGTTCCAGAACGAACAGACCATAATCCAAAGTGCTTCTGATGATTGCGTTGTAAACGAGTTTCAAAGAAAAGGGATGTGCACCCCACCACACGCCAGAGAGGCACCTAAGCATGTTTAGGTGATTTTCACATTTGTTAACAATATAATCACAATGAGGAACACTACTTAATTTACAGTCAAGTATTATACCTAGATATTTGAATTTATCTTTCACTGGGATAGGTATTTCCTTATAAAAGAGATTTACTAAGGGAGTATTTCTCTTCCGGGTGAATAAAACAGCTGCGCTTTTAGACGTGGATAAATCCAAACCGTTAAAATATAACCATGACTCCAATGAAGATAAAGCAGAATTCATAGCATAGCTAGCTTGATCAACAGATTGGCTTGAAGAGTATAATAATAAATCGTCGGCATATTGAAGAACCTTAACATGGTTAGTTAAGGACAAGTCTAAATCAAAAGTGTAAATATTGTAAAGAATGGGACTGAGCACAGAACCCTGTGGGAGACCTCTCCATACAAGACGAGATACTTCATGATCTCCTATTAACATATTAACAGAGCGTTCAGTCAGGATATTAATAATGAAATTCGACAAATTCAATGGGACTTGTAAGGTTTTTAATTTATTTTGTAAAACAGATAAGACAACATTATCGTAAGCTGCATTTATGTCAAGGAAAACTGCAACGGTGGATTGGTTATTAGAGAAGGATAACCGAATATCGGATGTTAAAATACTTAAACAGTCAGTTGTACTTTTACCTTTTCTAAAGCCATATTGTGACTCTGCCAAAAGGCCCTTACTTTCAACATACCATTCTAGGCGGTTTTTAATTAAGTGCTCCGCTAATTTCATCAGAATTGAAGACAAAACTATGGGGCGGTATGAAGAAGCTTCAGATGGAGTTTTATTTGGTTTAAGGAATGGCAACACCCTTTGACGTTTCCATTCAACAGGGATGTTTCGGGTTTCCTGTATTCATAATAGAATTAATAATCTCTAAGTAATAATTGAGGGCGTCGTCATTTAATTTAGCAAAAAATGAATACGGAATGCCATCATTACCTGGTGCAGAATCCTTAGTTTTATGGATAACACCCTTTAATTCAGTGAGAGTGAACGGAAGATCTAGAGTCGTATGACTGTCTTGGCTAGTGGATACGAGAGACAGGTTAAGGTTGATACTCTCAGGAACAAAAGGGGGAGCCAATTTATCTAAAAATTCAGTGGCTAAAGAATCGGGAATAGGAGAAGGGTTGTTATAAATGGACCTAAACCTGCGAATATTGCGCCAGACAATCGTAGGGTGAGTATTCGGTGATATTGATGAGCAAAAGTTATGCCAAGATTCAAATTTTTTCTTCTTAAAAAGTTTACAAGTTTCATTTATTAAGTTGGTAACAATTTCAAAATTGATATCAGACATATCAAGGTTATAGTTGTATTCTGCCTGTTTACGTTTGTTAATAAATTCTGTGCATTCAGAGTCCCACCACGGAGGCGAGGGAATTGTACTAATATTGTTACTTTTTACAGGGAAAACTTCATCTGCCGCTGCGATTAATATGAGTGCTAAAGCTTCAGCACAACTATTTTCATTGCCATCAGAAATAACGGGCAAGGAGCAAAGCTTTCTGTCAACAATGTTTCTAAATTTGTCCCAGTCATTACTAATTCTATTAGGAATTTTATGTCTTAAGTTTGATCTCCTTAATGGCGCATTTCGTTTGGGAAAAGGATAAGAAATAACTATTGGAAAGTGGTCACTACCATAAGTAGAGGATAAAGTATGCCAAGTTAGTGAAGAGGCTAAGTTTGGAGAACAGATAGAAAGGTCGATTGCGCTTTGGTTATGATTGGGATCTGAACGGCGTGTGGGGGATCCTGAGTTCAAGATGCATAAGTTATGTAAGTCTATTATATCTAATAATTCATCACCATAGCAATTAGAAGTTGAACAACCCCATGATTGGTGATGGCAATTAAAGTCCCCCAATATTAAGAAAGGCTTTGGAAGACAAGAAAAGAGATTAGTCATCTCTTGAAGAACAGAAGAAGAAGGATGAGGGATGTAAATAGAAACTAGACAGGTATGTTGCACTTTAATAGCTACAATTGAAATTTCCTCACTATGAGGAGGTAAGGAAATGATGGAGAAAGGGATAGAATTCTTGATAAGTATAGCTACTCCACCATACCCATCAGATCTATCCTCTCTAATGGTTAAATAACCATTAATTTTAAAAATATGATTAGATTTGAGCCAAGTCTCTGCCAAGGCAAAGGCAAGTGGCTCATATTTGTTTAAAAGATAAATAACATCACTCTTTTTGTTTACCAGACTGCGGCAATTCCACTGGATTATTTTGGATGTGTTGTCCATCATGAATGGATTGAGATACATTGAAAGAAGGGGCAACGTTGGACGGTGAAATGTTGAACTGAGATAGAAGATTGTGTAATGCAGATAGAAAATCGTTTATGGAAAATGTTGTGTCTTTTTTTTCATTATGATTATTAGGAAAAGCACAACCATTAGATGGTTGGGGAATGTCAAAATCTTTGATGATGGCATTGTGAGCCTCTTTATTATATCCTTGTACAGATTTGGGAGGGGAGCGTGGTTTGAGAAAGACAGTCTTTTTATAGCTACTTGATGCAGGCATTTTATTAGGTGAAGAGATTGATGGAGTATCTGCAAAATTTTTGGAAGGAGAGGATAAGAGTGCATCAACATATGATTTAGTTACTGGGGGATATACTTTTGCTGCTTCAGCATAAGATACTGCACATTGTGCCATGTATGTTTTAATTGATTTTTGCCTAGAAAATTCTGGGCATGACTTATTAGTAGCATAGTGAAAACCAGAGCAAAGGCAGCAAGATGCACTTTCTTCTTCTCTTTCACAACTGTCTCCAGTGTGGCCATGGCCAAATTTATAACAACGAGGTTTGGACCTGCATTGAATTTTAGTGTGACCAAAACGACAGCAATTGAAACACTGTATTTATTTATTTATTTATTGACACACCAACGACTTATTCACTAACTCATTACATTAGATATAATTATTCTATTTAAACACGTTGTGGTGAATTCGTCACTTATAGGTGTGCACAGCACTTGTATAATCGTTACTAAAAAAATTAAATGGAAATGTATGATAACAAAATTAATAATTTAGTAATTTAGTAAATCAAAATTAAATTTAAAATGTCGAGTAGCAAAAATTGAACTAAAATACAGAATAATTAACAAAAAAAAAATTAAAAACATCGATTAAATTGCAATAGAGAAACAATTATAAAGTAAAACTACAAAAATAACAAATAAATTAGGACATAATACATTAATTACAATTAGAATTGATAGAATAAAATAGATTAAAGTTTGAGTTAAAAAAATAAATTAAGTATATTAAAATATCAAGTAGTTAAATTAAACTAAAATACAGTATAATTCAAAAAAATTAGAAACATCGATTGAGTTAGAATAGACAAACAATTATAAATTAAAACTACAAAAATAACAGATAAATTAGGACATTACATTAATTACAATTAAAATTGGAAGAATAAAATTGATTGAGTTAAAAATTTAAATTAAGTTGTACAGTATAAATGCATTAAATGAAGTCACACAAATTACCTTTTTGTAAAAGGGAATCAACTAACAAGGGAATCAACTAACAAGTTGATCGAGGACTGAGGATGTTTCGTCTGAATTCATTCAGACTATTCGAGAATATGTCCAAGTTGTTAGTGCGCGTGCTCAGCTTATTGTAGCTAGACAAAAACCGGTATAAAGGAGCTGAACGACCAAGATTAGTTCTATTTTTTGGCATTTTAAATGTTTCAGTTTTAAAATTGGATCTGTATGAGGTACGGCGGGGCACATTTAGACTGATCTCCGAAACCAACTCCGGTACATTCGCCAAATTGTGGAGGGTCTTATAAAGGAAAATTAAGTCTGAGCAGCTTCTTCGTTGCTCTAAGGAGCCCATCCTGAAATGACAGAGCCTTTGAGGATAATCAGCTTCGCGATCACAAGTCTGTGATCTGAAGCGGAGATATCTCGTAAACTTTTTTTGAATACGTTCTATTCTGTCTATGTGGACACGATACGCGGGATTCCATACAGGAGATGCATATTCCAGTATACTTCTCACCAGAGAGTTATAGAGAACCTTGAGTGTGTCACATGACCGGAATTCCTTGCAAGTTCTTTTCACAAATCCCGACACTTTATTTGCTTTGGCGACAATAGTGTCAACGTGATTTATGAAGGATAGTTTACTATCAAGTTGGACTCCCAAATCGCGAATGGTATTGACTTTTTGAAGAGTTATGCCATTTAAGTGATATGCTGAAGGATGAGTCAACTTTTTTCGTGTAAATGTTATATGATAACACTTCACGGCATTGAGAGTCATCTTGTTACTTTGACACCACTCGCGAATTGCGTCCAAGTCCTTCTGAAGCAAAGCAATGTCAGTACTTGATTGAATTTCCTTGTATAGTTTTAGATCATCCGCAAACATAGAGCATTTTGAGTTTTTAATGGAGTGTATGATGTCGTTCACAAAAACAAGGAAAAGAACAGGACCAAGATGCGATCCTTGTGGCACCCCAGACGTTGAGAAATAAAGTGGCGACTGATAACCTTTTATAATAACTCTCTGTTGTCGTTCTGAAAGATATGAGTCAAACCAGCGTAGCAGATGGCCATGCATACCGAAGTTCTCAAGTTTTTGAAGTAGAAGCTCGTGATTTACTTTGTCGAAGGCACTACTGAAGTCAGTGTAAATTGAGTCCACTTGCACACCGGAGTCTACGGATCTGCTGATATCATTAATGTAGTGAATTAAGTTGGTGGCAGTGGATTTATTGTTACAGAAACCGTGCTGTTGTGTAGCCAATTGAGTTTTAATGAGCGAAGTTAATACAGGACAAACTAATGATTCGAACAGTTTCGAGAAAATTGAAAGAAGAGATATGGGCCGATAGTTCTTAACATCATTAGGCTCCCCTTTTTTAAATATCGGAACTACATGTGCGATTTTCCACTGCTTGGGAAACTTAGAAGACATAAGGGATCTATTAAAAATAAGTTTGAGCGGTAATGATAAATATTTGGCACATTGCCTTATGAAATTCGGCGGTAGGCCATCAGGCCCTGGACCTTTGCAGATATTTAGTTTTTTTAAACCTTTGAGTACGTCTCGCTCTGTGAAATAATGGATTCCTAGCGCAAGCTGAGGGTACTCTTTTGACTTTGTTTGTACCGCAACTGTACCGGCTGGAGATGCAAAGGTGGCAGAAAAATGTGAGGCAAACAGTTTACTCACTTCTTCTCCAGAAGTTGCCACTTTCCCGTTCCAATACATCTCAGATGGGATGTCATTAGACTTGGCTTTTTTGGCCTTAACGAATGACCAAAATGCCTTCGGATTCAGTCTGATGTTATCTTCAGTTTTATTGACGTACGTGCTGTAGCAAGTTTTGATCATGATTTTAGAACGTCCCTCCAATATACGGTATTCATAATTGTCCCTAGGATTTTTGTATTTTTTGAAACGAAGTCTCAATTTTTCCTTTTCGTTGAGGAGTCTGATCAAACATTTCGAGAACCATATAGGAAATTTATTATTGCGTCCATTATGTCTAGGAACACATTCATCCACTATTCGATTCAATTGTTCGTAGAACGCGTCTACCATTAAGTCCACATCTGCCAGATCCGAAAACAAACGCGCCCAATCGATGCTCCTCAACCTTTCATTTACGAGTTCATAGTTGGCTTTCCAGAAGTTATATTTGAGGGAACCCTTACTTTTTAATATTGCGGGTGAAATATTTTTTTTATTTTTTGTACAGTAGGGAAAATATATAAATCTACAGGTAATGCATTATAGCACATAAAAATTCTTTTCGGTAGAACCTGTCCATCAAAAGTAACAACTATGGATTGAGAAGGTTTCCAAACAGTTTGACCATCAACACTGGTTTTAAAATTGAGGCGTCTGACTTTCAAAATTGGACCGCAACCAATTGGTACTGTTATATTATCAATAACTTCCTCTGGAGACCATTCCGCAGGAACACCACGCACTAAACCCATTCTAGTAACATTAAAAGTAGGTATAAACGCTTTGTAATTATATGTTTCGAGACTATTGTTCGTAATAAAAGAATTTGCATCCAGGAAATTTGAAAAGGACAAAGATATTTTATTGCGGCCGATTTTTTTGACGCTACCGTTTATTATATTTTGGAAGGCATTGTGTTTTAAGAACTTGCCAAATGTGATTGGGTGCAATGTCGTTCCATCATCTGGTGAAATTATATTTTTTTGGACGTGGATAACATAAGGCGCAATGTCAGTTTTTTCGTAGGTTTTTCTACCAATCTGAGAAGGAACAACTAAGGACGGAGCAGGATTATCATTTTTTTTGTTGTTAGGTAAATCAGAGCAGTTAGGCTCCGATGCAGTAGCTAATGTATCCGTGCATCCACAACCCGAAGACTCGGAACCGTGGTTTTTGCGGGTACGACGGCGTTTGTTGCAATGTTTGCAAACATGCACACGGCTTCTTTTTAAATTTCGGGCCGAACCCGACCCATCGGTATCCATGCCCGATTCGTCGATGGTAACAAAATTGCCTGCCGGGGGCACAAAGTCCCCCGGGTCTGGCGGGTCATTCATTTTATACTAGAACTTATTACTAAAAAGAACTTACCACTACCGAAGAAAATAATCTAAAACTAATATTAAAAAATAAGAGAAAGACTAGAATGATAAAACTACGGCTACTGATCTTATATAACAATGTTTTCAATTTTTTCTTTAAAGGCCGCGTCCACCAAGTTCGACGTTTCCCGCGCTTTTTTCGACGTTTTTTGTTTTTGACTCATGACTGACTCGAGCACAGATTATATTATAATAGATTCAAGCTCAGAGAATCGAGAGACTATAGAGGTTTCTATACTTTGATTATGGAGGCTAGACGTAAGGAGAACCGTCTCATACAGTGTGAGTCTTCATAAAGTGCACATATTAAAAAGGGTGAAAATATAAACAATTTTGTCGACGGAAGAAATGTCAAAAAAAATCTAAAAAAAAAAATTGAATTTTTTATGGGCTTTTAATTTTTTTTATTCTCGTCTTGGTACCCCCCCATGCAAACAAACTGTTACTACTTTTAAACTAAATGTGATATTAAAACAAAACAAAATTAATAATGATCTCTAATAATAGGCCGAGCTAATAAAGCCATAATTTTTTGAAAAATAAACCTCATAAATTAATTATTAATGATTTTTTGAAGAAAATTTACCATTTTTCTACCAATTTTTGCAATAAATGTAAAATTTATGAAAAAAATGTCCCCTTTACCCTACTTTTTCTTATTTTATGTTATTCTACATCGTATTGGCTATTTTTTGGTAAAAATCCCATGGTTGTAGCTAAAACACAACATTTGCTATCAGAGGCTAAAAAAGAGGCTCACCGGGTGTGTTATTAATTCGAAAGGATAAATTGAGGAGGTTCTTTTCAAAACTTGACTATTCCACTTTTTGTGATTGTTCACAATCTGAGAAAATAGTTTTGCAGGTATGCAGCTATGTTTTTAACCCGAAATTTTGATGCATTATTGTAGACGACAACAATAGTCATTGCTTTGTACAGGATTGAAAAATTTAGCAATAGTATATTTTGAATAAATCTAAGATTTGAAATGGAATAATCAACTTTTGACGCGGCTGGTTGCAATAATCATGTTTTGATTCAAACCACTGTGGATTAATCTTGTTTTGTTGAAACTAATTGAGTATCAGAAATCTCATTTTTCAATTGAAATAACCTGAGGTTCATCTTCTTCTTTAAATAAATAAAACAAAATAGAAAATGATCATAGTGTTTTATTTTTTTTTAATTCTTACAGCTTTTTGACGTGGAATAATCTATTTTTGATGAAATCATGCCTTTTAATCTTTTTTTTCTGGTGTAATTATCAAGTTTTCGCCCAATTTTATTTTCGCGGAGTATACATTTCAATATTACCAAACAAAAAATAAATAAAAAATCAGTTTCATCAAAAGTGGAATAGTCAAGTTCTGAAAAGAACCTCCTCAATTACTTTCTTAAGAAGGCTATGTGATTCATAAAACAAAGAAGCATAGGTTAGGTTAATCAAAATAATTTATTATTTCACATGAAACTTAAAACTAATGCATTAATTGCTCAAAATGTCCGCCACGCTGTTGTAAACACAAAAACGCGCGAAGGGAAATTTGTTGTGTGGCCCTTCTTATCATTTCGCGATCATTGCGAATACCATTCGCGCAGTTTATTATGCGATCTTGCAAATCAGCCTCGGTTTCGATAGGGGTGTTATAAACTCGTGTAAAATATGTGCACTTTATGAAGACTCACACTGTATATACTATACGCGTTCCGATTTAGATATGTATTACGATTATGACAGCCGAGGGCTGTGTCAACAATTCGGAACGCTCGTGAACGTGCGCTGACAATATGCTGACTCAATGTCAAAACGACATCGATTACAGCGCAACTCGGAACGCACCCTAATTTTGTTCAAACTTCAATGCTCCTTCAAATGAAAGAATACAAAGACCCACAGACAATGCAGACAAAGCCTAGATACACTTTTATCTATTCAGTTCCATAGACTCAATGCTTCAGTTCCATAGACATAGAAATGTTCAGTTCAGACCTACTTGGTTGTGTGTCAGACTTTCAATAAAAAATTAGAAATATAAAACGTTCCATTTCCAAGGAATATAATTCAGAAACATGGGAAAAGAAGATGTGTCTGCAAAAAAACGTCGCAAGATAAACACCAGCACAGCAAGTGAAACTTCCAAACAAGTGCCAGTAGATGTTTATAAGGTTAGGATTTTATTTGTTTATTTTCGTAATGAAATAGAAACAATCCATAATTGATGCCCATTCAAATATCTAGTTAACATCATCTTTCGTAAAATCGAAATCATCCTCCAAAATACAATCTGGGGCTCAACTGATTTCAATTCAGTTCACTGCACCAGCATGGAGAAAAAATGTCGGAACAGAAGTTGAATACGATATGCTAATATTATAGAAAACAATGTCTGTAAAAAGTAACGAAACCGCTCTCCTCTGTTTTCCTTGCATGAGCACTTGAGCAGATCACAGTACTGGCATTTAAGTTATTGTTGTATACAGCGTGTAGTGGAATTCGAAGAGTCTGAAGCCCAACTACGTCCAGCTGAGAAAGATGCCGCTCTCTTCAAGAAGATTTGTCAAGATATTAGACTATTGTTTGCTGAAATAGCTGAACTAAAAGCTAAAGACACTGAAGAGGTATGTATTTTAGTCCCTACTGTTTAATATACTATTGATTTTATTAGGAGCTCTATACTACAGGAGTGGTGTTTTGTAGAAATTCTAATTCTAAATTAAAAATGGATGTCGGTATAAATGAGACTGATAAACTCTTAACACTGTTTGCCCAGTCACCATGAAAGTTAAATGCTAATTGGCAATTTTTTTCATGGAGGAGGTTAGTAGCTGTGCCCTAAAGCTTACTTAAAAAATATAACATTCTGTTCACCAACCTTAAAGTAGATATTACCGGTAATACTAGCCTCAATTTTGAGATAACTTTTTCAGGGAGATTGTTATAATCAGTGTTTTTGTAAATGTAAGAAATAAACTGAACTCTCCTGATCTTTTTAAAGCAAGTAATGCCATTGGTCTAGACTGTAATTTGTAGATATTTGATATTCTTCATGGATCAGAAGCCCAAAAGCCTGACAACCAGTCTTGCCAGGGGCTTGTGTTACCAAGTTACAGTGTTGTGGATAGATAGGCAGGCACTCCATGTTAAACACTAGTATTCAGCTAGCTGCATCCAGTTAGTGTCACTGACTCTGGCAGGGCCACCATCACGGATTTTAATTTTGAAAACGCAAAAAATTAGTCGCTAATTAGTCGAAATTAGTCGCCAAATATCAGAATTAGTCGGTCACTGGTTCAAAAGATATAAGGGTTTATAGGTGGCCCTGCTGGAGAGACTCTCCCCAGCAGGGCCAAATTTATATCTCAAAAACTAGGGCACCTAGCGAAGATCTATTTTCTCCCATATTTAGTCGCCAATTAGTCGGAATTAGTCGCCAAATGTCAGAATTAGTCGGTCACTGGTTCAAAAGATATAAGGGTTTATAGGTGGCCCTGCTGGAGAGAGTCTCCCCAGCAGGGCCACATTTATATCTCAAACACTAGGACACCTAGCGAAGATCTGTTTTCTCCCATATTTAGTCGCCAATTATTCGGAATCAGTCGCCAAGTTACAGATTTAGTCGGTGTGTAATTAAAAAGATATTAAAGAATTCAATTTCCCCATACAGTGGTACAAGCGAGTACAAAATACTTTATGTATTTTCTAGATAGTATCTATGACGTCTTATGGAGGAATGTTTGTTTCGAATTATATAAATATAAATTTAGTCTATAATTTCAACCCACCATAGGAAAGTTGTATTCATTACTTATAAACAAATCTACAATAATGTATGATGTAATGTGTATGTGTGTGTGTGTAATATGTGTATGTGTATGTGTAATCATTTATCCAACACAATGTGCACTTACCACTTAGTCGCTGGCAGATAGATCGCTGCGCTCCGTTTCATTTACGGTAAGTAAGAAAGAGATAGATGCGCGTGTACAGACGAGCTGCTTAGAACGAGTTGCCCGTCACGTAAAGGGTCAGCGCAGACAGAGAGGAATAATCCCCGCACGGTCTCGGGTATTTTCTTTACGGATCGCGTATGTTCGAGCTTGCGCGCGACCTCGCGAGCCTGCGCGAGTAAACCGTTAAACAAACTGTATCTGTTCATAATATTGAATAAATAGGTATTTGTAACATTTTCTGAAATTACAATAATTTTAAGGTAATAAATCATTTTATATTTCTACAACAGAAGTTTTATTATTCTAACCTAAATTAAGATAAAATAAAAACTCAACCCGTCCATACTCACAACACAACACTCACAATCACCTCAAAATACACACAAACACAACAAACATCAAAGGAACTTTTTGAAAATTCATTTTTATAAAATAAAATTAGATTACAATTGACAATACGTTTTCAACGTTTTAGTATTTTAAACATTTTACTAAAGCTACGATATTTTTTTATTATTCTAACATTAATTAGAGGTTAACATTGTAAACTGGTAAAACAGTTGCATGCGACTGTACATCTTGACACCAAATAGACCAAGAGCAAGGTTTAATGTTTTCGAAGAAGTTTAAGCCACTCTAAACTAGTAATTAAAAACATAAAAACATGAATTTAATTGAGAATTTATATCTCTGGGACATTTCTAAAGACTTTAGACCGATAAAACTAAAAGTATATTACACATATTAATAGAAATATTTTTTCTTGGTAATTTTTCGTGAACTCTTCGATCTAGCTCTTGGACTATACCTTACTAATTGAACTCATTATATCTCCTAAACTAAGACCCGACTAAATCTGTAACTTGGCGACTGCATCCGAATAATTGGCGACTAAATATGGGAGAAAACAGATCTTCGCTAGGTGTCCTAGTTTTTGAGATATAAATGTGGCCCTGCTGGGGAGACTCTCCAGCAGGGCCACCTATAAACCCTTATATCTTTTGAACCAGTGACCGACTAATTCTGATATTTGGCGACTAATTCCGACTAATTGGCGACTAAATATGGGAGAAAACAGATCTTCGCTAGGTGCCCTAGTTTTTGAGATATAAATTTGGCCCTGCTGGGGAGAGTCTCTCCAGCAGGGCCACCTATAAACCCTTATATCTTTTGAACCAGTGACCGACTAATTCTGATATTTGGCGACTAATTTCGACTAATTAGCGACTAATTTTTTGCGTTTTCAAAATTAAAATCCCTGATGGTGGCCCTGCCAGAGTCAGTGACACATCCAGTTAGACTAGACACCAATCTCAACTATAGCTCGGAGAAGGCTAGGCATATTATGATGATAAAAAAAAAAAAAAACTTAGTGTATTTTGGTTTGGATTTCATTTTAGGCCAGAGAGAAACTTAATGCGAAGAGAATAGAGGCTTCATTGAACTTGGTTGCTTTAAAAAAACTAAACCGCCTTGAGAAAGTTCGTACAAGAGCTGGACGTGATGCATTACATAAAGAAAAGCAGAGAGTTGACTCGACTCACTTGCTCTTGCAAAACTTATTGTATGAAGCTGATCATCTCAATAAAGAAGTAACTAAGTGCTTGCAGTTCAAGTCTAAAGATGAAGAAATAGAACTTGTGCCACTTGAAGACTTTTACAAAGATGCACCTGCTGAAATATCTCGACTGGTGAGTGTTCATACATTTGATCATTCATTCTAATCACTATTACTTGAGGTTTAAAAGACAATGGTCAAAAGTGGTCCTAATATTCACCGTTAACGAGAGTTATGCAACTGAATAGTCTATGAAACAAGGAATCACACAGTATATTAAAAAAAAATAATAACTGCCCAGCAGATTTTAATCACCATTAAGTGTAGTTGTATATTTGTAGGTTAGGGGGCCTCCATTAATTGCGTGAGGCGTTTTTATAAATATTCTGACCCCCCACTCCCCCCTGGTGAGATGTCGTGAGACCCCCATCCCCAATCTCATGTGAGATTTTTCAAAATGCCTGTTTATAGTGTAAAATGTGTTGGATTTGGGGTCTCGCCAAATATCAGGTAATTTTTTCCATTATGGAAAAAAAAACCTGATATTTGTCGAGAGACTCCCTCCCCCCAAAGTAAGATTAAGTGAGATTCGGCTCAACTCCCTCCCTCCCTTGAACGTCTCACGTAATTAATGGATGCCCCTTAGTGAAGGTGAGTGTGTGGTTTCAAAATAAAGGGATCGAAAAACAATTCCAAAAATATAACACTAAAAGGTTAAAAAATAATGCAAAATCAAAAAGAAAACCCACCAAAATACGATTGCACTCAGTGGAGGCTAAAATCTGCCAAGCAGGGCTCTGAACCGGTTTAAAAAGAGCGGTTAATTTCGATGAAATACCGGTAAATATATCGTTCCCTCATTAACCGGTTAAACAAGTGAACTGTTCATATGTAACCCAAATGACAAAGGTTACCGGTTACATAAGCACAAACGGTTTTGACACCCAAATTAACCGGTTAATTCCGTAAGTCGTAAATATTTTTCGTCTACTTTTTTAACACTTCCAACAAGTTATAGTGACATTAGTACATTTAGTACCCCAGAAAACATTAGGAAAAAAAATGTTTGATCTGAGGACGTCAAATACAACCGGAGAACTTAAATGGTGCGGGTAGATTCATGTTGCGACTTGCTTAGTTAGGGGGCGGGGGGTGTTTAACCGGTTAATTTTCACTTTCAAAACCAAAATTCATAACTAACCGGTTTCCCGCAAAAACCGGTAAAAACCGGTAAAGTGCAAACCTTAACCTAAATCGATTTCGGTTTGGGGTCAATGACCGTAACCGGTTAAGAATTTCAACCGGTTTCCGAGCCCTGCTGCCAAGCTTTTTCTTTTCAAAATGCGTATAGCCTTTCTCACTTATGTGGTCAGTACAAATCTAATGGTACCAAACAATTATGTCTAAGACAATCATTTGGCTCAAATGATTGAAAAAACTTGTTTTTATTAGGCAATAACTTTTCATTGACACATTTTTTTAAGGGGTAATAGTTACTCCATATTTAAAGGAATATTTAGTGACGCTAGTCTCGTTTATGGTGATCATTTGAATAAAACTGCATACATCTTTGTCCTATAACGTTCAACATTAGATGTGCCACATAAGTATAGCCTTTTTCTCATGAGAGAATTTAGTAAGTTAAGATTATCATTCTATAACTGATTAAAAAATTGTTCATTTCTTGACACCAGTGCCATAAAGTTAAAATTATGTCAAGTGAAGTGATGAAATAGACTTTCTAATTCATGTGCAAGAATAGAAGATAAAACAATTAATTTTGAATTCAGGAACTGACCAAAAATGACGATCACCAGCTTCAATTGGCGAGATTAGAGTGGGAACTGCGCCAGCGTCGTGAGTTGTCGTCAGCCTGTAATGAGCTGGTCTCGTCCAAAGAGCGCGTCGCCGCGGCTATAGCGGCCGCACGCTCCAGACTCGACGCATTGGTACCACATTTAAGAGATGTACTCAAATCTACTAAACCATTGCAAGAATGTTTGGCTCTCAGACTTGATGATAAAAGAGAGGAAGCTAAGGCTGCTTCTCTACTGCCATCACCATTATTTCTTCTGTTTGCAAATGCTAGTGCATATTCTGATGCACTTGGTGCTAAGACGATTTCAGTTAGTAAGTATCTGAATCTATCTTCACACTCATACTTAGAATGCACATCTTATTAAATCTTTCCAAGTATCTAATACTTAAATGAATAAATAAATAAAATAAAAAGCCTTTTATTTCCTACTAATTACTTTACATTGGTTTTGAGTTACTTAACTAATTTAATTAATCTACTTCACATAACTAGTTTTTTATTTAATTGTTTTGTTTTGCTTATTACTAATTTATAATACTCTTTAACTAGTTTGTTTCCGTTACTGTTTTACTTATTAACTATGAATTAATTTACCATAACATAATAATATAATACATAATTTAGTTTGATCTAGCAATATCTGCAGGAACCTATTGGGTGAAGGCCTCCACCAAAGATGCCACTTGTCTCTGTTCTGTGCTATCGGTTTCCAGTTTGGACCGGCTGTCCATGCTATCTCTTCTTCCCAATGTGTCAATGGTCTTCCTCTATCTAATACTTAGTAAATTATAATTTACAGGTATATCTGGTGACGAAGATGAAGCAAGAAGATTGGAACAACTCAGTAATGTGGATAGTGATCTAGTTGCATCTAATGATTCGGATTCTGACCAAGAAAATAATGACGATGATCAGAGAGAGAAAAAGAAGCGTCACCATAGAAATGCTAAGGTATCCAAGGAAGAAAAGGCGGAAGCTAAGAAGAAGGAAGTTCTAAAAAAACATCCACTAAGTGTGCAAGTATCTGTCAAAGTGCAAGATGGAACTGCTTTGAATTTGATCTTCTCATATCTCCTTCATTTGAAAATAATTGTGGTCAAATTTACTGTTTCACTGCCGAAACCTATAACAGGTGTGTCAGCAGCAGATGTGTTGAATGGCCATTGTATATTGAATGAGTTATACCCAGGAGACACGGGAAGTGACTCTCCACACCCGGCCACTTCTTACTTATTGAATGCTGCTGGCATCACTGAAGACTTCCAGCAGTTCATTTCAGAACTTGGAAAGCCTTATATATGGGCTCAGCGAATGTGTGGTTTAGATTTTATGGCTACAATAACAGAAGATCAGAAGTTCAATAAAAATGTCCACATCTGCCCTAGTCTAAGTGTCAGCACAGTTGAAAACTTTATTTTAACATTAAAAAAGAGATTGAAGTCTAGAGTTGAGTTAATGAAAGAGTTGCAGGATTTGGAATCTGGAAAGATACTACCCGTCAAAGGAGATTTGCCGTGTCCAGTGAGGCTGTCAGGATCATTGACACAGTGGCAGTCAGTTGGGTGGCCGGAATATAGCCAGTCACCTTCAACTGCATTTTTGATATCGGAGGGATTGGTTAATCCTAAAGACATGTTATACAGGGCGATTATAACGCGTCAGTCCGCCAAATTAGTTGCACTTGTAGCTCTTCGCAGTGACTATCCTAGAAAGGCGCCGATGTTTTCACTAACTCTGCATTGGAATGGAACACACCATGCAGGTATCAATAATGATATCAGAGATATTGAAAGAGTTATCAATACGGATTGGGGTTCAGAAGATAACAAACAGTACACCCTTTCTGTACAGATAACAAAGTTGCTAACTTGTTTGGATATACTCCTGGAGACAACGGGCTCTTCAGAGTTTCCACCAGATAAAGTAATGTTTTGTCCAGTGCGCGGGCGTAACAGAGTGAAGCCCTACAAATTTCTCAAACAAGGCACTGGAGTTTTCGTTCAGTATTGATTGATTAAAATAAAGGTTTTTAAATGTGTATTTTGTTTCTTTCATCGCCTCTAACATTCTCTTGTAAGACAAGTGCGAGTTCAACAGCCCAAAGAAATAATAATAATAATTGGTAGTGGTGTTACAAATAAGTATTTATTAAAACAAAACAAAATAATTTTATAATACAACAGTCTTTATTCTTATTTCAGTAAAGCAGTAGACATTTTCAGAGGAGAAAACACATATTTCAGGATCACAATCTGGACAAAGTAAGTGTGATGAGAGTAAAATAAACTAAAATTCATTCAATCATACAATCTTCTTTTGCAAGGAAAATACTTTAAAATCATATTTCACAGCTTAGCCTAAAAATGCCATAATATTGTTATTGGTCGTCAATGAGATCTCTATAGCATTATATTTATACCGAGACATTATTTATTACTTCATAATTTTCATTTACATGATCAACTATAAGTTGGTAATAATAAAACGATAATGAGACTTACTTTGAAACAATACTACGTTTTCTATCCTATGTTTTAGTACTTTATGCCTATTTATTTCACTAAAATGTAGATGACTGGAAAAAATAACTCGTATATTTATTATTTCTTAATCTTATTATTCATACTATTTATATAACAGTTTGCTAATTCAAGTGAAAATGTGCTTAATACTAAAATTTCAAACCTCACTAAATGATACAACCATTTTTATTTAAAAGGATTTCTAGACACACATCTATTTAACTATATTATATTTATTTCAAAGCGGGTACTGAGTTTATTTCAGCATTATAATATACTTGTACCTCATTCAGGTAAGCAGACATGTCCTAACAAAACAATGATTCAAACTGGATAGTTGTTTGTTACGTTCAGTTAAACAGCCTGCTTCACTAAATAAGGTATAGAATATACCTACCAACAGAAACAGAAAGAAAAAAAGACAATATATGAACTTCTTTTCGTAATGTATAAAAAAATATAAATCACTATTGGCATTTCTTATGTTTTGCATTTTCATTAATCGCTAAACGATTGTATACAATAATTTTAATTGATATCATTCACTTTATATTTTTATACATTTTTAGATTATATAGTATTTTGTGTCTCACCAAGTCATTTTTTTTTTGAGAACAAAATAAAATCACTTTTCATGTCGCGTCAAGTCCACTTACTCCTACGTGGCTGGTTGCATATTGCATTATGAGATCCCGGCCTCTAGTTTTACATCCATTATTTTGCGCGGCCCTTTGAGGCAGTTGAGCCGTCGTTGTACTGCGTCTCGGTCTGAAAACAAAGTCAGTAGACATAGTAAGCAGAACAAGTAAATATAAACTTTATTCGTGTCTAAATAAGCAGATTTTATAATGACTAGACTATTATAAAGGTCCTAAATATCATTAATGCCACAGCGGAAACTAAACGTGTATGTGAAGTTATTAAATTTACTTTTCCGGAGTCACATACATACATTGTGAGCACATTTTGTAAAAATGTTGTTTATACTCACATTTGGAGAGCGTGGTGCGGTGCTGCGGGTGAAGCGGGTGCCGTTGTACGAGCGAGTGCAGCAACACTTGCGCCGACATATAGCGTCGCTCGCATTCCTTCATGTCGCCGAACAACTCTTCGATGGCCGCCATTTGACACTGTAACGAAACATCATGTCATTTATATTGATTTAAAACGCCTTTTCGGTAATAAAATGTACAATATGCACGATATATTAACGTGGACGAAGCAATAAGAGTATGTAGGAATCTATAATAATATATATATATTTTTTTATCCTATACACTAAACCCGATTCCGATGCCGATTTTGGCGGATAACTGTAATCACGAGACATTAACCAATTTACTGCCTTACTGAGAAGTAACGATATTACCCAGATACCGCCACACTGTACTATGCAGCCCGCCCATGGGCGGTCTCGGTGCTGAATGGGTTAAAAAGCCAAGAGTTGCATAGAATCCCAATATCGCCTCTAACGATTTAGTAAAATAGAAAATACGTACCAGTTCAATAGCATGCTCGTAGAGGATTTTGTCACAGACTGCAGGAGTGACGCCGGTTTCATGAAGCCTCCTCGATTCGTTCACAATCCACTTGTACTTTCCGTTCATCAGGGAAACAACTAGAACACAATAAATAAATTATATAGAGGTGTTCTTGAAATCTCGAACGAGATTTCGAGACTGAGCGCGCGTGACTTGGCACCTTGTTCATTCTCAATTCAATTAATTAATGGATTTATAGTATGCTTGACACTGTGTTGATTTGATGCGTTATGTACCCATGCGTAGTGCAGATGACGGTTTTCACTTGAATTAAATTTAAAAATATTTAAAAAAAAATATTATTTCAAAAATTAGGCGGGGTGAGATCTAGAAAGGCCAATCTCGACACCAGACTTCGGCAAGCGAAATCTCGAATTGCCACTTTCGACTCGAGATTGCATTCCCTAAGTAAGGTGTGTATGTGCGAGCGGGTCTCACCATTGCGCACTTGCGGCGTGGGCTGCAGCGTGCGCTCGCGGTAGTGCGCGGCGGCGAGGCGCAGGCCGGCCGCCAGCGCCTGCATGGCCTGCACCAGCAGACCCAGCCGCACGCTGTCGTTGCAGCGCTCTGTTAAAAAGAAAAATATTTTATTTGGGACATGCACAGCAAATACAAACAATAAAAATAGTCATTAAAAAAAAAGTTCCGTGCGAGGCCAAAAAGGGTTTCTATCAACAAAAAAAAAAAAAAAACATTACGTATTTATTACAAGCCGTGGTCCGCTCGATGGCATTCCCCATCGACAAAAATGACGTATTCCAAAGGGCTTTGAAGGTCCGTGGCTTACCCACGTCCGCCATTTTAATTATTTTTCAAAATGCCACACATGAGACATAAATCGTGCTGACATTCAGTCGAATTGAATAAATTACTTGTTTTGATTTTATGGTTTTTACTTCTGTCTGTTTTTCATTATTTTGCTTCTGTCAAGTTACTGAAAACGATAGAATGTTCAAGTACAGATGGCGCACGGAGGCGGTACGTACCGTCGGAGACGTCCATGAGCGCGGCGATGGGCGCGCCGCACGACACGGCCAGGTCCGACAGCAGCTCCGCCAGCATCAGCACGAAGTTCAGCTGAGAGAACACCTTGCTGTGCTCCTCCTGCAAACAATACAACGACTGTGTTGAAGGGGTTTTATTTTACTGGTTTTGTTTTATTATTTTAGTCAAAACATAACACAAAATCAGCCAATAATGTTACCACTGCTGGGACACAGATCTTCTCGCCTCGAGAAGGAGCCAAAAAACTGTATACTTTATTATTTTCTTATATCGAATGTTAGGCATTTGGATCTAGGGTCGGTTCAAACCGCCGAAGTTTGGTTAAACCGAATGTGAAACGAATTTCGGCCCATCCCTAATTTTAGTAAAAATAGTAGATTGTTTGCCAAGGGAGCAAATAACTATTTTGAAGGCGAGAGTGTTTCTTTGAATCCAGGGTGGAGCGAAGGATTCTAGAGTAGAATCCCGAGCGCAGCGATGGGTTCGCGAGGGATTCAAAGTACGTTACTCGAGCTTAAAATATTGTTGCTCCCGAGGTGGACACTAGTTTTTATCACCCTTTATCACCCTCTATGAAATAGTAAGTGCAACTTATGAATAAGAATAGTACGTTTATTTTTTTAATTTGGCTCGCGCGCGTTTTTCTTTATCTTAACAGCCTGCTACTTGTTCATACAATGTTCGTGAGTGATCTCTTTGATGATTAGAACTTTTACTAACAACATGAATAGATGTGATAAAAAGTTTTTTTTGGAGCCTGTTGTACTGTATGTAGGTGTGTAACTGACCGCGAGGATGGTCTCTTCTTGCAGGTTGGGGATGTACACGGGCGGCTCGGGCGCGTGCAGCTTCATGCCGCGCAGCAGCGCGTCGGGCAGCGCGCGCTTGGGCGAGCCCGCGCCGCCGCCCAGCTCGCCGCTGGCCTTCAGCGCCAGCGACACCGGCGGAGACGACCCTGGAGGAACGAACCTTATTGTTATTCATACGTTCAACCGAACCTCAGTAACACTAACTAACACAACAATCCCCGAGTGCACAATACAGGGTCGAATTAAATTAGTTAGCGAAACTTTGCAGACGTGGTGGGTATATCTAAACATAATAACACAAAAAGTGTTTTTTTTTTTGCGGTCAACTTCCGTGGGTGGTGTAGTCCTGTGCCGAATAATAAAACAGCAGTAACCTGATCTGCGCAGAGGGCTGGCGTTGGTGGGCGACACCTGCCACAGCGAGGGCGGCGGCGAGCTGCCCGAGTTGCTACTGCGGCGCCGCGTGGACGGCGGCGTCATCGTGAACGGGACCTGGCGGGACAACATTATATTATTTACTAACGGCCTGTTTCGTGTTTCCAATTCGTGATGGCCCAGTGGCTAGTGCCTCGCCTCTCATGCACGAGTTTGTGAATTCAAATCCGGGCAAGTGCCAAGGTTACTTTTTCAATTCATATGTACTTTCTAAGTTTATCTTGGATATTACTGACATTAGTGAAGGAAAAACATTGTGAGGAAACCTGGACTTATAGTTTGTTAATGTAAGTCTGAAATCGCCAACCCATTTTGAGCAAGCGTGGTGATCAATGCTCGTGCCTTCTCTGTATGAGCTCTTCTCATTCTCGTTTGCCTTGAAGTGGGACAATAATGGGCCTGGTTTAAAATTAATTGATTCAGAAGTACATTGCACGGTCGCCGCGCCGTTCGGCTTATTTGGTTAAAATGGCATGACTATCTCTCATTCTATTGATCCTGATTTAAGACCGCTATATAATAGCCACAAAAACATTTTCGACTTAAAACCGTTGACAAAAATAGAACGATATTTTAAATTCGTTTATCGTCAAATGTACACACATCAAAAGTTTCTGGCGATCAAGTACACATTTTTTAGAGTATCGCCGCAATTGAGGATTATTATTTTAACTTTTTTGGATCGTTATTGATTCTTTTTAATTAATTTCACCCATTGATGTATTAAAAATCCAAGATACACAATCGGCGTCTCAAAATCGTCCCCATGAAATACGTGCACACTTGACAATTGTGCACTTCTTTTCAAATAGTCTCGCACCAACCGCGTTACTACATGGTCGTTAAAAATGCCGAAGTGTTCGCTGAGAAATTGTAAAAATATAGCTTCTAGAACGATAAAAAAGGATGGGATTTCGGATTTTCGATAAGTAAAAGACTTGATTGAATTGTTTTTGTTGTTTGTATGGCCTTATTTACAACGCATTACGTGATTTTGATTTAATTTGTCTCAAAACTTCACTCTGCAGCCCAAGTATAATACGGCAAATTTCAAGGGCCGCTTAATCAGTGTTAGATAGCTTACTACATATACAGTTATACTATATTTTTTAATTAATAAGTTTGATCTATTTCGTGTAAAAGTTTAAAAGAATATTTAAACATTATACATAGGTATATTATATTAGGTATTTGTATACTATACTATAGTTTTCCTGTATATTAGGTCATCCCACTTCCAGTGTCATATTTTTTATTTCCAATATTTATGTATTGCGCAATGGTATGCAATAGTATACATGTGTTGTCTTGTACAATCATGTTAGTTTAATTTGGTGTGTTGTATTGTCAAGACGTGCATTGATTTAAAATGGAAGATTTAAAAAAATCTATTAATGTAGTGGAGCAACGTATATTTCTAAAGTTTTGTGCTTTACTCAACTACTCTGGAGGAGTTGCGCACGACTTACTGGTAAAGTGTGTTGGTCGTAACGCCTTAAATAAAAGAACCGTACAGCGATGGCTTGAAATGTACAAACAAGGAAGAACCACAGCTGAAGATGAGCCGCGAGCACCTCGATCATTATCATCGACTAGATTAGAAGCAAGGGACAAAATCGGGAAGCACTTTGTCAGTCACGTAGGGTCAGTGTCAGTGATCTCTCCACTCAACTTAACATTCCTCATTCCACTATACATAGAGTACTCACGGAGGATTTGTGTCTGGTCAATAAAAGTGCAGTGTGGGTGCCCCACACTCTGAACACGGATCAGAAGGAGTATCGCCGTAAGAAAAATATACTTAATAGATTCATATGCCTTGATGAAACTTGGCTCGAATTCTATACTCCTCGTCAAAGACATCAGTCACGATGTTGGGTGGAACCGGGCACTTCAGCTGAACATTTACCACGTGCAGAGCTACATGAACGAAAAATACTACTAATAGTAGCTATGGATGTCAGAGGCATTGCTTTTTGGAGAACTTATGATGAAAATACAACTATGACTGGAGAGCGATATAAGTCATTTTTAGAAGAAAATATTCCTATTTGGGCAGACGAACATCATATAACGAGTCCTATAATTTTACATGATAACGCCAAACCGCACAAATCAAAAATAGTTCAGAATTTAATTGAAGATAAAGGATGGATTGAAATTATTCAGCCGCCATATTCACCGGATACGAATCCTTGTGATTTCAATTAATTTGGCCATGTGAAGAGGAAATTGTCGGGTACTCGATACAATAGCAAAAAGGAGTTAGATATTAAACTAAAGAGCATTATTGATGAATTAAATGAAAGTGGTACTTTAAAATGGTGTTCAAGATTTGCCAGCAGTCTGGGAGCGAGTGATTAATAGTGGTGGAGATTATTGATTAGTGTCACAAGGTTATACCGGGTGTAAGGGACAGCCCTCCGCAAATGAACAGGGTGCATTCAGCTCCTTATTTAGAATCATTTTCCATTGGAAATTTTCTCAGGAAAATTTTCATTTTTTTTACCGTTTTTTCGGCTAACATTCCTTTATTTCAATGTAAAATTACATTCTATGTATACACCACTCCATTTATGTAAATAAAACAGTTGAAATCAAAAAAACAGCAATGGATGTCGAAATACTCTAAAGAACGACGCGTGAAATCAGCTGTTCACTTTCTGCCTAGCTTCAGAGTTCATCAAACTCACCGCATACTACTACATACACAATAACAATAACAGACGCTCCGAGTTGCCGAATCGCAAGTGTTGCCAACTTATTAGACCTCAACTCCTTTATTGATAAATGCAAATCTTTTCGTGCACTTAATTTCTAAAGCAAAAACGCTCATAATGTGCCCTTGAGTATTCGTGGTACGTAACCTAATTAATTAATTAATTCTACTTTTCAAGCGATCACTGGATCCAGTTTCCAAGCCACCCAAGGCATTCTTAAATGGTTTTACGACAGCTACCGATTGATACTCGAGTCGGGAATCGAACCTGAGCTCTCTGCAATGGAAGCCCAGTTTTCTATCAAACTGGGCTTTTTTTTGTAGAACGTTTTTGCAAGAAATTTTGGGCAAAAATTTTCGTGTAGTTGACAACACCTCAGTAGTTAGTTGGTTTGTGACTGTGTCGCATGCGCATCGCAGTTGATCGCAGTATCGCTCGCCGTTGTGCCGGGCGTTCCCGCGCAGTCGCGTTGTGAAGTTTACGTACGCATTTGGATTTAATTTTTGTGTGTGTCTATGAAAAATGACAACATTTAGTGCTCGTGAGTATGGAGAAATGATAATGTGCTACGGGGAAGCTCGGGGAAATGCCAGAGGAGCGCTCAGAAATTACATTGATAGGTATCGTGATCGTCGGCACCCATCAGACTCCCGGATACCAATGCCTATCAACGAGTGCTAGATAACCAGCCTATAATTCCCAATCAGGAAGGCGCCGGAAGACCACTTCGCGGTGCAACTGTAGAAAGACCTGATTTGTTGGTCCGTCAAAATCCACGCCTAGGCACAAGCACTGCAGCTCGATTATTGCGGCGGAATCATGGAGCCCGCGTCTCGCACTGGTCCGTGCACAAAACGCTGCAAAGGGATCGGCAACGTCCTTATGTGATACATAAGTTCCAAGCTCTATTGCCTCGTGATCGTGGTCATCGAATAGCGTACTGCCGGTGGTTGCGGGCTGAACAGGATCGAAATCCAGTGCTGGCTTGGCAGACTTGGACCGCAACCGTGGCCAGCACGATCGCCAGACCTAACGCCTTTAGACTTCTTTTTGTGGGGCTACGTAAAGGAAAAAGTGTGTGTCAGTGCATGTGGGAGTGAGGAGGGAAAGTGAGATCGCATCACGAACACGTTCCAGCAGCTGCGCTACAGCTGCAACAAAGATCCCAACTTGCTGACCCGCTTACACGCGGAGACCCTGTGCTGTGCCAATTTGTGTGAACGTCTCGGTGGAGGCTACTTCGAGCCGTGTCTCATACGACCGGAGCTATTCTAAGGTAGGATTAATTTTTGTGCACGACGCACTATCAATAAACAGCCTGATTGATACCTATTGAAATAAGACTAAGTGATTTCTATTAATTTTCTTTGTAATAATAATTGTATCTATGCTAAAAACACATAACCCTCCTTTTTTAACTTCACCGCAGTCGGGTAAAAAAGGGACTTCGAAGTTACTTTTAGCTATTGTTTGGCACAAAATTTTATTACTCTATTGTTTATTATTTTGTTATGTTTACTTGTTTTGCAAAGCGGAATTCCCGCTGTGTAATAAAAAGGCGGCTAGTGATTAGCCTGAATGCATGTTTGCCAGTAGTATAAATACAAGAACGATAAAACATAGTCCGGTGCCCCTGGCTGGAGGCTTTGAGTTTACTTAAGGCAACCACAGGATAGTCCGGTTAAGTAGTCACGACCTCTCAAGGTCAACTACGAGATGCCATTTCTAAAAAAAAAAAAAATTCAAAAAAAAACATAGTCCGGTAGTAGTCTCAGCCTCTCATGGAGATGCTAGTTAGGAAAAAAAGACTTCAGTCTTCAGTAATGTTGCACATTCCTACTGTAATGTAAAAGTGATTGTTGTTGTGAAGAAAGTGCCATATTCAAATAGTCTGTTTTTATCTCAAATTCCCCACGCACCGCTACTCTCGTACTATAACTGAACCAGCTCCCTGCAGTGCAAGCTCTCCGGTCTGTCGAGAACAATAATTTTCTTTAACTTCTAATTTTTTTGTCTGTGAACGTGTTGCGACATGTTCTTTTGGACAAGTACGGCTCAAACTTAATGGCGTCTCGGAACATCGAATGTTCCGCTGCGCAGAACGTATTGCGTTGTTAGGTATTAGCGGTTTTGTTATTGTTCCGTTAAGTTTTATTTTTTTATTTTTATTGACTGTTTGTTTCATCTGTTTGTTATTTACGTTAAGTTTTAGACTGTTGTTGGTGGTGCGGAAAATACTTTGGAACTTGTTAATTTGTTTAAAAATGTCTCGCGGACGATTCAAAGTTTTACGTAGGCAAGCCAGAAAAATGGTGCATAACGTCATGCAATTTATGATAAACGGAGAATGAAGACGGCGTCCAAATTCCTTTGGAGCTAGTTCAGATAAAGAAGTTTTTGAGGGGATACAGTCATTATCGTAAATACAAAATAAAAACATTATTGCTTATTTCATAAAAACCTATTTTAATTTTCATTGAACCCTTCCCGCACTTGACAAACTGACAAATAATTACCATACACCTCTTAAAACATTCAAACAACTTTCAGTTATAAAAATAAACAAATGGAGTCTAAATTATTGTCGACTTGACTGTACCTGAGCGTACTTGCACAAAACCACGTGGCGCGAGAATTGGCCCCGTGGCGAGGAGGGGCCGAAGGCTCGCCGCGATACCGTTCGCTACGTGCGTTTTGCCACGGTAGCGATACATTGCGCGTGAGGTAATAAAACAAATCAGGTTTATTGGATTCCCATAACGTTCCTGAAATAATTTCATGTACCGGTCATCTTAGTATGATGTACTGAATTCACCCCTTCAGTCTGCGGAGGGCTGTTCCTTACACCCTGTATAGTATAGTAGTCAGTTTTTGTAAAATAATAACAATAAAAAATATGACACTGGAAGTGGGATGACCTAATATTTATGTTATCCCATAATAGGGAAGATGGGAGGTCGAAAAAAGGACGATTTTTTTGAAGTTTTCGTAAATATTATAAAGGCATGCTAATAACAGGAGTCGCCATATTGAAAACTTAAAAATCCCTTGAACAAAAAATTTAAATAAATAATTTTTTCAGATAATCTTTGTTTAATTGATGTTCGCGTGTCCTACCCAAAATCATATTTACGCTAAAATTAAAGTATAAATATGTATTTAAACTCAATTTATAAACTCGTGAAAACGAATACAATATCTTCAGAAAATAAAAAAATATAAAATTATATTCGTCCCCACTCCATGCCCTGTCCTACTGGCTAACTTTGGTCGTAAAATTTTATTGCTTTTTGTACACTGCTTTGTAAAAAGAACTTTAAGGAATGGGCGTAAGGTTGAACTTGCAATAAATATGTTTATAGTATAACTATGACTACCTAGATACAATTACCGAGTGTTTGGCGACAGTTTTGAGTGTTACTTTTGTTGGAGAATGTGCATCTAGGGTTTTTAATACATCAATGATTTCACCATTTGAATAATGAATTATTTTGTCAAAAATAGAAAATCAACTGTCAATCAGGATTCCTATAAAAGTGAGTTTTTACAAAACCATTACAATTTATGCATCGGAACTGAAAGAAATTGTATCGATATGGAGCGACGACATCATTTGACACGAGAAAAGATAATGAGAGCCGTCGGAATGTTGCAAACTGTTCCAGGCAACGTACTATGACTATCGCTCTTGGCACTGCACCGAGCGTTATAAGCCGCCTCTGGACACGCTATCGTATCCCGGGCAGCGTGGCCGACCGACATGGAGGACGATCTCGCATCACCACTCGCAGACAGGACCGGTACCTACACCCAAAATACTGCTTGATGCAATCGTACCATGACCGCCATGATGTTGGCTACGAGGCCCCACAGCTCTTCAGACTTGCTGATAAGTGACCAAACCATCCGAAATCGTTTACGTGAATTGTCGCTGAGTGTTCCACCTATAGCACCCCGCAATCAAGGCCCGTTTACAATGGGCTCGCGAACACAGAAATTTGCAGGAAGAAGACTGGCGTTGTGTTTGCTTTTCCGATGAATCTCGTTTCGGTATGAGGCCGGATACAAGACGTACTCGAGTTTGGGGGACCTCTGGACGTCAAGAACGGTTGAAATGTTGCTAGGAAGTTCATTCATATGAAGGGGGAACAATAATAGTTTGGGCCGGTATTTGGATCGGTGGAAGAACCGGTCTAATTTGGATCTGGGGTAACCTCAGTGCTCAGATTTATGCGGAGATGATTGTTTCAGACGTGATCTTCCCTTTGCGAAGCCGGTTGGGCGATTCGTTTCGACTAATGCACGACAATGCACGTCCACACACGGCTAGAGTAACCCGATTGAGCACGCATGGGATATGTTCCAAAGAAAAACTCGGCAGAGTATGGATGCCGTGCACATCCCACAACAACTTTTTGACTTGTTAGAAAGAACGTGGACGGACATTCCTCAAAGTGATTTTGATGAACTGATTTTAAGCATGTCAAATCGCTGTGATTGTGTGATTCGTGTCAATGGTAGAAACACAGATTATATTTATTTTTTATCTTTACAATAAAAATAAAAAAAATGTAAGTTACTGGTATTCAGCTGCATCCGGTTAGACTGGAAGCCGACCCCGACATAGTTGGGAAAAGGCTAGGCAGATGATGATGAATAAACATTTAAAAATCCTCATTTTTGCCATTTAATTGACGACATTAACTTAGGTTATTTTCCCACAATTTGCAAAAATTGCAATATTTCTTAATTTTTACAAAATATAGGGATAAGTTGTTAACTTAAACATAAGAATTAAAGTAAGAAGCCAGTCTGGAAGACTATATTTGGTGAATATTAATTGGATATTTTTTTATAGATAAAAATGTACTTGATCCCTAGACACTTTTGATGTGTGTATTAATAGATTAAGGTGTAAGTAGTAAGATTAAAGGCCTAAAGATTAAATTTCACTGAACACTGTGTACCAGGTGTTTTTTGGATTTCAGTTTTGCATAATGTAGCATTTTATTTATGCAAAACTAGAAGCAAATAGCAATTGACAAGATATTTATTTTTTATTACTTTAGACATTAAACATATTAAAGCACTTGAATGCATACCTACATACATTGAGTTACTATCTCATACGTTAGTACCAACACGTGTTATAATGACTGTAACTATAATGTAAGAGCATTACGCAATGGTGTGAACTTGGGACAAAAGATAACGCGACGCGGATGTTACTATTGCTCAGTCTGTACGCGTTTCAAGCATTATGAAATTGTCATCATTAGTAAATAAAATCTAGCACTACGTCCTACTAACGTGCTACTAACGCGTTTATTTTTTTTCTTAATATTATGAAGATCGTTATAACAATCCGTATGACATTGATTTCAAATGAGTACCTGTCGTCTGTTCAGGAAAGTACCTTTTGTCGATACACGCAACAAATGAAATTGGCCCAGAAAAATAGGAGATATCATTTAAAAAAAAAAACGCAAGTCAAATAGATATATTCCTTTTTTAAATCAGTTGTAACTAGGTGCAATCCTTGGCCTAGTATTAAATTGTATATCCCATGCGGATTTCGGCATTTCTGTTTTGGGCAGTTAACTTTTATTTATTTGGGACAAAAACAGTTATGCGTTACAACATTAATAGTTAAACTTTGGCGAGTATAATAACTAATCTGGCTTGGGTGTGTGGGATCTGCGGTGCTATTCTGTGAAAATCTCACCGTGAAAACTTAGGTGAAGTGAGTTTGGATTCTAGGGATTGACACTATTGACAGCTCACTCCACGCTCACTTCACCTAAGTTTTCACGGTGGTTTTTACAGAATAGCACTGCTGAACACGGAATTAGATGCATTAAGAGAAGCAGATGGGTACTTACGGTCGGTGGCGATAGGGAGCCGATGTTGGTGGCGTTACGGCTATAATTCGATCGGAGCACGTCGATGGGTTGTGATCGTGGTACGTTATTGTTAGATGTTACGGCGAGTGGGTTCTGCAATGAACACGTATGTAAGTCACAGTTATGTACGAAAAACTGCTCAAGAAAATATACAACGTGTCCCAGAAATCAACGTCAAGCCGAAAACGGGCAATAGGCCAAGTCGTGACAGCTATTAGAAAAATATAAAAAAAAATCTTGGTAATGTACTTTTCGAATTATAAGCATTCAAAAATAAATCTCAAAAAGTGACACCCTGTGATGGTTTTTCAAGTCCTGTGACTACATTATTAAAATTTCGGTAGTTTTTTTCTCTGTGATCTAACCATGAATAACCCTTCTGTAAATTACAGTTAAAAGTTAAAACGTAACTGCCTCAGTTTTAAATTAAATGTTAGATTTTTGCCCAATATTGAATTCAAAATAATGACATCACCCAACTTTAACCGACTGTACTGAAAAAAAAATCTACTACACTATTTTGGCAAGTAACTTTAAAAGATGGCGCGTTTAGTCAGGATTCCAAAATGGTATAACACATACTAATTGCTACTTCTTAATTGAGGAAAAAAAGTACATTGTTGGTTTTAGGTGCATTTGAAATAAAATTCAGTCGTTGGATTTCTTTTATTATAATTTTTATTAAATCAGATTTACGAAGTTTTATAACAAATGTTCAAACTGTTTTCCTTCAGCTGCAATGCAAGTTCTACATCTCTTTAAAAATGATCGCGTAATAAGACGGGCGTATCTTCTTGAGTTGATGTATTCAGCGGCTTCTGCAATTCTTTGGCGCAGCTCGTCTAAATCTTGAATTGGTTTAGAGTACACTTTATCCTTTGTACCCCAGTAAAAAAAATCTATGGGGTTTAAATCGGGTGAACGGGCAGGCCACGAAATTGTACCACCCCGCCCAATCCACCTATCGGGGTATTCTCGATTGAGAAACTCTCGTACAGTGAGAGCATAATGCGCTGGGCAGCCATCTTGTTGATATCACATGCTGCCGTAAATGTTCAGTGGCACTTCTTCCAATAATTCTGGTAATTGGTTCTGTAAGAAGTTCAAATAACCCTGGGCATTTAAATTCTCCGGCAGCTCGATTGGACCAATAACTTTACCATTCAAAATTCCCGTCCACATATTTACTTTAAACTGGTACTGAGATCTATCTTCCCGCATCAAATTTGGATTTTCCACGTGCCATTCGTGCAAATTGTGGAGGTTCATGTAACCGTCCTTTTTAAATGTTGATTCATCGGACCATAGAATTTTTTCAAAGAATCGCGGGTCCTCTCGGTGCCTCTGCAACATCGTTCGACAAAATCGTACTCTCTCTGGGTAGTCTCGGGGTAGCAGACTTTGTACTCGTCGTACATGGTATGGGTGAAACTCGTTCTTTTTTAAAATACGATGTGCAGTACTTTTGGGGACTCCTATGCTCTGTTCAATTCCACGTACTGAGATACTTCTGTCTTCTTCAACTGCTTGCAAGACTTCGGCTTCGTAGGGCATAACGGGTCTTCCCTCGCTAACCATTTGGCTAGGAAATCGACCCTCTGATAATGACCGATGCACATTAATAAATACTCGATGATCGGGATGACGCTCAGCATTCGGGTATCTCTCACGATACACTCTTGCTGCGGCATTGGCGTTGCATAAGCATTCTCCATAAATGAGATGCATGTTGGCGTATTCCTGTGCGGTGTATCGAGATGGCATGATAAAACACTACACAAACACGGGGTTGCGATTAAAACAAGTCCGGGGTTGTCAGAAACGGTGCAGATAAATCCAAATTACAATGCAAATCAAGTCCAATAAACAAAGCCACAGTTGTAAGTACGAAGTCAATACGAATACAAAAAGATGTGCAGTCAAACGAAAGAGCGTAACGTACTGCAGTATTGCACAATTTGCCGACGCATCCCTGTTTAGCCAGAGTAGCGTCTCTATCTGTTTCACTCACACATATGAAATGATGTGTCAATCCGTCTCCCTCTTAGTTAGATAAAAGTAGCGTCACTATCTATCTCGCTCCCACTTGTCAAAGTAGCGTCACCTCACATTAGCTAAAATGAATCTTTCTCGCTCACACTAGTCAAAATAACGTCACTCTTCGTCTCAATCGAACTTTTATGAAATACGGCTTCATAAAAAAAAAAATGTTTTTCTCAATTAAGAAGTAGCAATTAGTATGTGTTATACCATTTTGGAATCCTGACTAAACGCGCCATCTTTTAAAGTTACTTGCCAAAATAGTGTAGTAGATTTTTTTTTCAGTACAGTCGGTTAAAGTTGGGTGATGTCATTATTTTGAATTCAATATTGGCAAAAATCTAACATTTAATTTAGAACTGAGGCAGTTACGTTTTACTTTTAACTGTAATTTACAGAAGGGTTATTCATGGTTAGATCACAGAGAAAAAAACTACCGAAATGTTAATAATGTAGTCACAGGACTTGAAAAACCATCACAGGGTGTCACTTTTTGAGATTTATTTTTGAATGCTTATAATTCGAAAAGTACATGACCAAGATTTTTTTTATATTTTTCTAATAGCTGTCACGACTTGGCCTATTGCCCGTTTTCGGCTTCTTGACGTTGATTTCTGGGACACGTTGTATACATTAAATATATTATAATAAAAAGTATCAATATGTCCCAGTCGCGCTACAAACTCGCAAAAGTACGATAATATTTTACGCGACACGCAGCGATGGGAGCGACACACGTCCTGTCTCTGAAAGGCCTCAGCCGGCAATGAGCGGTGGCGTGAATCCGCGCCGATTATATAGCAATACTAAATAATTCATAGTAAAATAAACATATAAGTTATTAAAAAAATATTTAAACCATGTTTTAGAACATAAATGTCTTAATTTACTAGGTCTAAAAGAAAATATAAATATTTCAGATTTCATCCTAAACTAACACGTTTAATATCTCGAAATGTGGCTACAATTGACACTTTTGAATATACTTTTCTTGAATGAAAACTTACAGTAATCGTGTTTTTTTTTCAGCCATGCACTAAAAAATGTTCTTATTTTTTATAAAGTAATGTTGTAATAAGTTTGTCATATATGGTTTTACTAATATCTAGCATCTGCTTAGACCGTCGATCGCTAGTTTTAAAAAAGGCTTGCATAAAAACGGTTCTGATGAGAAAACTAAACAAAAAATTGAAAATGTTTTTCAGCCATGCACTAGATTATAAAATTCCCAATAATATGACGTCAATATCTCATCTATAAATTAAACACATTATGGTTTTATTGTCCGTCGGAAATCATCAATTTTGACTCCAGCATGGCTCTAACGCATGAACCCATGGCTTAAGAGGGTTCATCCCTTAGAGCCATGTTGGAGATTCAAAATTGATGATTTCCGACGGACAATAAAACCATAATGTGTTTAATTTATAGATGACATATTGACGTCAATTTATTGGGAATTTTATAATCTAGTGCATGGCTGAAAAACATTTTCAATTTTTTGTACGCTTTTCTCATCAGAACCGTTTTTATGCAAGCCTTTTTTCAAACTAGCGATCGACGGTCTAAGCAGATGCGAGATATTAGTAAAACC